>VUQR01011785.1:0-10248 GCA_015108515.1 Hemichromis elongatus
GTGATTTAGTGGGTGCTGGTTAAAGGGGCAGCGGCGGCGGGTGGGTTGAATTCCACCAGAGAAACAATAGGAAAAAAGACAAAATAAAGATTAAAAAAAAAAGAAGAAAAAAAAGCGGCGGCCAGCTGTGTTTCTGGACTACCACATCTGTCGTTGTTGTCGTCGCTGTCCATGGTGCTGAACTCGGGCTCCAGGAATGGTGGAGACACTGAGTATCGCAGTGATCGGTGCTCCCGGAGTGGGGAAAACTTCTATAATCCGCCAGTTCATCTATAACGACTTCTCGGAGGTGTACACGCCGACCAGGACCAGATATGTGTACAGACCCTCCGTCATACTGAACGGGAACATGTACGAGCTGAAGATTTTGGACGTCCCGCCGATTTCCTCTTTTCCATCAAGCTCCAGTCAGGTATCACGTCTCTGTCTCGGGAACTTTATCAAAGGAGGATTTATACAAGCTTAGAGAGGAGGGGGGTCCATTCTCTGATTGAACCCGCACCTCATTTATTTATTCTCTGCTCAATCTTGCAAGTGCCCGTCTGTTCACCGCTGCTAACATCCCTCAAAGGCAAAAACACCAATTTTATTTATTCCTCTTTCACTATCAGATGTCCCTAGTCTACTAGTTGCTATGGAGACCTGGCTGACTTAAAGCCTAAGAGCTTTACTTTGACGTTTTAAACTCTCACACTGTCTCTCTGTGTGTGTCTCGGCCTGTTTATGAAGACAGTATGCAAACTTGCATATTGTTGTGAGTTAATCATAACATGTCTTCTGCACACTTCTAACAAACAGCAGTGCTGCTGCTGATGGTTGTGTTAATTCTGCAGGATTGTGCTTCAGGCATGGCCACAGCACCTGGTTAAAACTCCCTTTTTAAAAATAGAGCAGACTGCCCTTTTATTCCCAACCACAGGTCAGATGCCACCCCTCATTAGTTGGAGGCACATCTGGTTGCAGGATCATAGCAAGAGAAAAATCACAGTGACTGCTGAGGCTTTGCAGTCACTTTTTTAGTGCAGGCTTTTGTTTTTTTTTATTTTTTATTTCCTGGTAAGAATTGGAGGCTCTTGAAACAGTCCTCATGCGGCCATACTGAAAGCATTATTAGATCCTGTAACTTTTTTCACCCACCCACCTTACAGATCCTTTCTTAAACAGTCACAACCAAGGAGGAGAGGAACAGTCAGACACACAGAGGGTTCAAAACCACACAGACCTCTGAGCCTCTGTTCATAAAAACACAACCAGTAAAAATAAGAACAAAAAAAACAGAACCAAGGATGTGGGAGAGCTGCTTCACCTGCTTCTCCAGCCTCCTCTAAACCGGGGCAGGGTGGCATGTCCAGTAGCATCATTGGAACAAGAAGAGATGAGAGGAGAGGGGAGATGGAGAAAACACATTGGTGCTTATGATGCAGCGCTAAACTAAGTGATGGGTGACGAACTCTGCACCCCGATTTTGTGTAAAAAAAAAAAAAAGTATTTGGCTTCAGCAGTCTGAATCAGTCTAGGTATTAATATTTTTAAATCCTCTTTGTGTTATTATTATGGTTAAATGGTGAAATTGCATTAAATCATCTCTTTATTGGAAAGACATCAGCTCTCTGCTATCCTATCCCTCTTTGTGGACAAATGTAGAGAGGAGGATCTGTTACAGCAGCTGAAATCCTTTCAATCTAGACATGAGCAGGTGAGAACTGCTTTAATATCGACTTAAAAATGTGACTCTACCCCTCAAGACAAATGATCCCCTTGTTAAAGTCTTCTTTATCATTTTTCCCAGCCCATTAAGTTGCTGAATTTAGTGCTTCCCTCTCTTCTTACGCGTGTGTGTGGTGCTTGAAACAGCACGTCCCACTGCAAGTCTCTGCTGACGTGGGGCATGTATTTGACTCCTGTCCACTGTGACCTCACTGGATAGGCAGAAATCTCCAAGGTCACCACAGCAAAGCCGCTGATTTGCCGCTTCTGCTGACCGTTTGTCTCCTTCCCTCCCTGTCGGTGTCACAGATAGGCCTCCCAAGAACAGCTGTGGTTATTTACCACCGGCAAAAGTGCCACTGAGAAAATGAGATCAGGCCAAGCAGGAGACAACAAAAGCACAATGAGAAAGAGAGACCTCCCAAAGTGCTGGTTTTCTGTGCGCTCACAAAGCTGCGGTGTTAACACAGAAAACATCTGACAGGCAGGCTGAGGGGCAGAGCAATCATCTTGTCAGGGTTATACACAGCTCCCCTACTAAATTTAACATTTTATTGGAAGGTGTTAAGAGTTCTGCACAGTGCTTACGCTACAGATTCCTGCTTGGAAGGCACTGAGTTTCCTTTTTTTCAGCTACAGTGCTTTGAACCCCCATTAAGGAATAAGCTTGCAGGAGGAGGAGCAGGTGCAGGAGACGAGGTGAATCTCACGAGTTTAGGTGTCACATCCGAGGGGTTTTCTCCTCATTTGATTGTCTTTGGTTGAGCATTTCATGCTAATGTCAGAGTGGTAGTGCAGGCTCTTTGTTGAAGGTATACCAGCGGTGAAATCAATTACATGAGTGTTGCCACAACATTTCAATCTGACAGATTTACAGTTACTCATTTGCTAAGGAACAACACCTGCAAGGCCCACTGTGCATTGTCCCGCTCGCTCTTGCTTCCTCTGGTGCTTCATCCTCTATTCGCAGTGAGAGACACAGGGCATTTTTGAGTCACTGCCCTCATCTGCATTTAACCCTGCGACCGCAGAAATGTAACGTGGGTCAGGGGCAGTTGGATGTAATGAGCGGTGAGTTGAGGCAACGCAAAGAATCCTGATTGAATTTTACTTGCTGAACACAGCAAATTAAATAAAAGCACACTGCCCTCTTAGAATACAGCCGGGGAATAAGAAAGGAACAAAGGAGAGAGGGAAGGGAAAGAGAAGGAATTTGTTTTGGTCAATTAGAAAGTATGCACAGAGTTTAATGGACATTGTTGAAGCAGGGGTGACCAAATAAGGTTTTATATTGTCCTATAAAATTTGTGATGAATAAGCTGCAGAATAGAGTGAGTCAGTACGCCTCCGCGCTGATGTAGCTCGGCAATTTCTCATCAGTTCAGATTATTTTATAAGAACAGCAGTGGCAGTTCTAGCAGGCGACTTGTGACCTCATTTCAACAACATACAGAGACATTGAAAGAAAATCTTTTTTAATGCTGGAGAGAGGCAAGATTTGAATCATTTTTCCCGTGAAGCTGGGTTGGTGTAATGATTTGTTTGCGTTGTGGTGTGTGTGTCTGTTTCTGGGAGTATTGCATTGAGAGAGCATCTGTCCCGGTGTGTCAATAGGATGTAATGACAGATGGATTTAAGCTAGACAGAAGATTCAGCATGATTTTTTCTTGTTCCTGTCTTTTCGCTTTCTCTTCTTTTCCCTTTTTGTTCTTGCCATAATGTATCTCCATGACTTCCTCCCACACAAAATGCTCCATCTCCTGCTCTCTCTGGGCATTTTTCTCAGTTATCTCTGTCAATACTTTCATATATAACAGCGGGGAAACTATCATATTTCACTCTTGCAGATGCAGCAAGAAAGATGTGTGCATCTGTGAAGCACACATATCAGTGAAGCGTTAAGTGCTGATAGGATTTGGAAGTCTTACTGGTGCCTTGTGTAATAATTATAGTGGATCATTCATTTTGAATTGCATTTAATCTGTATTTGCTGATAAATACACAAATATCATTATAGGAAACTATCTGCCTTAGTGTATATAAGTACAGTAAGGCCGATTATTTGTTGGACAAAGGCACCGTTTTTTTTAGTTTTCCCTGTGAACACCACCACAGTTGATTTTAAATAAAACATCCCAAAGGTGATAGAAGTGCAGACTTTTAGCCCTAATTTAGAGGTTTAACAAAAATGTTGCATTAACAGTTCAGCAGTTACAGTTTTATACACAGTCCCTCATTTTCAGTGGCTCAAAATTAGTTCTACAATTGACCGACAAGCAGTTTCATGGCCAGGTGAGACACGTTCACTTGTTATTTCATAATAAATGAAGCAGATATAATATCTGAAGTGTTGAATTTGTATTTCATAACTTTTCACTGTAATTTTAAATATGAGTCTCAAATAGATGTCAGTGCAAGTGAAGGACATCATCATCACTGAAACACCAAAATAATCCTCACAGAGACAGAGAGAGCAAAACTCCAGGATCAGCTAAATAGCAATCTTTTATGGCGTTGAAAAAGATTAAATGCTCAGCAACACCACGAATTATGGCTAAAGTGGATGATTGCAGAATTATTTCCATGGCTAACAAAAACAACTTTACAAATTAAGAATACTCTCAAGGAGGTAGGGGTATTGTTATCAAGGACTACAACCTAGAAACACCTTCATGAGGATTTACAAAAAGGCACAAACAGCTGGTTACACTCAGGAACAGGAAGGCCTGATTAGAGTTTGTCAGAAAACATCTAGATGATGAAAGATGAAATCAAGATTAACCTGTACTGGAATAATAAGAAGTCAAAAGTATTGAAAATTATAGGAAAAAGCTCATGATCCAAAGAATACCACATCGAAACATGGTGGAACCATATGGCTGGCAGGGGAACCAGGATACTCGTGTTTATTGGTAATGTGACCACTGACAGAAGCTGCAGGGTTAACTGTGAAGTGTACGGGGCTACACTCTCTGCTCAGATTCAGGTAAATGCTACAAAACCCATCGGACAGAGCTTCACAGTACAAACGGAAAATGACCCAAAGCAAACTCTAAAAGCGACCCCAGAGTTTGTCAAAGCAAAGAAATGAGATATCCTTGAATGGCCAAATAATTCATCTGATCTCAGCTCAACAGAGCAGCTTTTCAGGTATTTAATTCAAAACCCAGAGCAGAGATACTCACACACTAGCAGCAGCCAAAGGCAGCAGGAGTAAAGGCCCTGCAGAGCATCTCAAGCAAAGAAAGACAGCATTTTCTGATGTCCATGGGTTCTAGACTTCAGGCTGCAAAGAATTAAACAAGCTGGCAATCCTTGTCTTTGCACCTATATAAGAATATAATTAAATCCATTATGGTTGTGTACAGAGATAACATTACAAAAACTGTGCCCAACAAAATATGGACCGGACAAGCCTTGTAGAGATGACTGTAGACTGTATGCAGAAGATAGACATAGATCCAGTGATGTCACATGCTGACTTGTAAACTCATATTTTAGATCTATTAGACCTTTGACCCAGAGTCAGAGGTGTGACTAACTAACAAGCTTGATCAGCAAAATTACCCTCATACTCAGTGCTAATTACTGCCAAGTAAAATATTAGTAAAATACTGGAATTTTACTTACACAGATTCCTTGAATGGGCTCTAAGTACAGTTAGATATTGTTAAATGTTAACCATATTATTTGTTCTAGATCAGTGATTTTAATTAGCAGAAGCTTAGCATAACAGACAGCTAGCTAGAAACTAGTTGGTGTCCATCTCTCACTTAACTAATCCCTTAAAAATGCAAATTTTAAGTGGTAACAACCTTGCTATTGGTGAGTTATATTAAAAATGACATCTGGTAGACTTGTTATGAACTTGTACTAATGTAGCACTTTTCCGCTTAAAGTGCTTAAAGCCTCATTCACACGAGTGCAAAGTGAACTTTTAGCTCAACACTCCTGCTGGGGGTGGTGGGGATGCTGGTGGTGGTTGTGGCTCAGGAAGGTTTGGAAAGGTTGGTGGCTCCATACCTGGCTGCTCCAGGCTGCATGCCTAAGTATCATTGGGCAAGAAACTGAAGCCCAAGTTGTTCTCCATTGCGTGAGGAAATCGAACCACTGACCTCTTGATTAATAAATAACCTGCTCCACCTCCTGAGCCACAGTCACCCCAAAGGAAGTGAAACGTCAGCTACTCAGACTGTAAACCATTTTATTTACCATTTTATTCAAAGTTCCATTGTCCATTAGGCCTTCAAATTGTGAGTCTATGCAGATTGACTTGCTATTCGAGGCAGCCTCAGTGGCCCTTTGAGTAACTGCATTTCGCTGGTGGCCTAATTTTTCAGCCCTGGAGTCTGTACCTCAGGTCAGACCCAGCATTTGGTCTTGACGTTAATAGAATAGAATGCTTTTATTGTCACTATACAGTTGTACAATGAGATAAAGAGATACAGCTTTCAGCTCCTGGCTTTAGCTTATTAGTATTTAACGAAGTAGGCAGTCTTCTGATCTAACTCTCTGGCAACAAACATGCAAGGATATGTCTCAGTTTCCCAAACCATTTTAATTCTTAAGAATTTCTTGACCCCTCGCCAGCATCAACCAAGGTCTCCATGCCACCTGAACACTGGAGACTTATAACAAAGGGCAATAAATGGTTTTGCTGGTCCAGGTCATTACTTTGAAAAAGGGACTTCCATCCCCAAGGGATGTAATGGATTTTAATTGCAAATCAACCAGCGTGACCTGTGTGTGACATATCTGTAATAGCTCAGCACTGGCCCCAGCCAGGTTACACCGGCCGCCTTCCTGCGCTGGATTGAGTATTGATCCATCGCAACCACTCATTACGTTTAAGCTGCCTCCACTAATATTAGGAGTCATGGCAGCTTTGCCATAGCCTTCTGAAAACTGACCACGGTCCTGCAGTTGTCAGGGAAACACGCTCTGTTTGGGTCTTTAGGAGCAAAGGACGAGCTGCTCTTTTTCCAGGCTGTGGTAAGGCGACCGACTGGAGGACACAGACAGTGGCACCACACTTTACAGTCACGCTCCCGCAAGCACATTCTCACATCCCGGCGAGCGCACACAAATAAACATGCCCACACATGCCGTTTGCATTCATATGGTTACTGCGTATCAGTGCTCTGCCTTTTCTTTACTGCTCTGTTTTGGCCTGGGCCTCGTGTTTGGGGTTTGAAGAGCTGCTTCTCCACATTTAAAAACAGGATTTGGACGACAAAGAGATACGAGATGAAAACACAAGCTGCTATTTTTAGCCCCGAGGGATGCGAGGCTGCAACCACAAGCCACTGTGCGCACCTTGCGTCGTCAGCCGCCTCAGTTATCATGAACTCTGATGACAGCGAACATCGCTGGTTTGTTCGGGAAACACAACACATCGCCCACTGGAGCTGTACTGAACACCTTAGGATATAAGATGGGGTAGAAATGAATTGATGGAAGAATTTAGAAATCACAAAGAAAAACAACTCTTGCTGAAAACGCTGTGAAAGACCAGAGAAAAGGGCTGCACTTTACACCAGTTTTCACAACACATCGTCCCACTTACGCTTTTTACTTTTGATGGCAGTGATCTTATTGCCATCTCCGTGCCTGATTGGCTTCATTATCTTCCTGCTGATCTGTGAGGCTGTTTCTGCTCCTTGACACAAACAGCTCCTCCAAAATGAATAGAGGCAAAGTGTCCCTCACTGCATTTTATCATTAGAACGTAGGCCGATCATCGCCTGTTCTCTGAACCTCGCCTGTCACAAATTATCAGTTCATCTTCATTGTACAGATTAGCTGTACAGCATATTTAATTTGAATGCAAATCCCCACCCCCAACCTTGACAGCAGTGTAATTATATTTTTTCTATTCACGTTTTCTATTTTAGGTTGCACGAGCTGTGTAAGTGCTGGAAAAACAGGTAGAGTAAACACCACATGCCAAAAAAACCCCCGACTTAACACTGTTCAAAATACTGTAGCAAATCCATCAGCATTGCACTGCTCCACTCTGAGGTCATATTAGATTGCATGCTAATTATAAGCATGCAAATTAAAAGGGGGCCTGACAATCAGCACTTTGATATGTGAGTTTTCAAAGCAATATGGGCACAACAAGCACAACTCCAAAGCAGCCAAATCATCATCAGAGCCCTGAGGTTCAGGTGCATCAGTCAAAAAGCATCAAATACATCAGAGCAGAATTTCAATGAAAATCCTTGCAGAATAACAAAATAAATAGCTTCAGGAGCAGCAGTGATCACATGGGGATATTTATTTGGATGTAAATTCTGTTAAAAATGTGTTTAAAAAGAGCTCAGGAGTTAGGAGCACATCGAACAGCAGCCGCTGTGTGAAGTAAATCTACACTGAGCCTGTGAAAATGTGCCAAAAGTTTAATCAGTGATGTTAACAATATAAAACAAGCTCACTGACCATTTCATTAGGTATACCTTTCAAAAGTCTCAAAACTCTGTGGCCAATCACATGGGAGTGTGTCAATGCATTAAAACATGTTCAAACTGAGTGTCAGATGAGAAAGAAAGGTGACTGAATTGACTTTGGATATGACATGGTAATGCTGTCAGGGTGGTCTAAGTATCTCAGAAACTGCTGATCAACTGGAATCTCTGGGTTTTACAGAGAATGGTCAAAAAAGAAAAAACTAATCTCTTGTCGATGCCAGGCGTCAAAGAAAAACAGCCAAACTGCCTTGAGCTGTTCAAAAAACATTTTTTTACTAATTTTTTTACTAAAAATCTATTTACATAATGCGAGTGAATTTCTCTCCCTAGAAATATCTGCACAGCAAACAGCATTTTATAACATCTACTCTGTTTGAATTAAAGGGGAGGGTTCAGGAATAGGTTGACCTTTGCACATTTGGATTGGAGCAACAAGGATGTGTTTGTTTTAGCATCCAGGCTGGACATGTTATGAGGGCATGTTACCATTCAGCGCCCGGGTTACGTTTAATCTTCATGTTAAACTGGTGAAGCAGTGACATTATGGGTGCAGTGGGTTACTGAGTGCAATGCTGTACACTTGGTGAAAATAAAGAGCCATGAACTGAAACTCACTTATCTATGTTACAAGATAAAAGGAAATGCATCTAATTTGGTGAAAATTATTGTTACTTTATACTGCAGATATCTTACAGTCACTGGATCCTACTTAAATCAATATGGATTTTCCATATTTTTCCATATCAGTATTAGAGAAATGCTACTCTTAGTTGTCTTTGTTAGACTTAAGTAGTTTATACTAAGAAACTCTTGATTGATTTACATTATAACAGTACCTTTATTTGTATGGGACTTTTCGAAACACAAAGTGCTTCACTTTTTGAATAAAAGATACAGATTAACAACAGATGCTTCCATACAACTATGGCTGGAATTAAAGGGGTTGTTTAAACATGTCACAGAATCAGCTGATCTAAGGAAGGCCCAAGGTTTGGGCACCACAACCCCAAAAACATGATTCAATTCAATTCAATTCAATTCAATTTTATTTCTCTGATTGCCTCTGGTTTTTAAATCAGAGTATGGGACAGTTAGCAGCTGGCTGCCTGTCCCTGTAGAGTTTTTACATCAGACCCAACCCACCAAAAAATAGCCAGAAAATTCAGATTTTTTGGAACTAAGATGTTTATGAACCCTTATAACATGTTGTTTATGATATATTTTGTAATATATTAGTATATATAATATGATATATTTATATATTATATATATGTAATGATATATTTTACTGTAGTGGCATGATAATCCACCAGGTGGCAGAATACATGTATCAGATCATATACAACAGGTTTTTAAGGCAAGTACTGATCATGTTAATGAGAAAGAGGTCTAAGAAACTCATGTAGCAAATATAATACAAATGGCATTATAGGGTTAATAACAGGATTTTAAAGTGGACTCTAAATTTCACTGGATGCCAGTGAAAGTATGCGAGACCACTTGTAATATGTAAAAGCTAGCTAGCATTTGTTAGCAGTCTCGCTGCTGCTTTCTAAACCAGTTGGAGACGATCTGTAGAAGACAGAGATACAGTGAAGAGTGAGTTAGAAAATTAAACTGTGTAGTAAAAGTTCCAAAAACTTAATGACAGTAAAGGTTTGACTTTTGCCACATTTCTGAGCTGAAGGAAAAAAGGTTGGATGAGCTTAGAGATTTAAAATTCAGTTGTTGTTCAGAGATGACACCAATAATCCAATTAGATATTTTAAGTACCTCGAGCAGGAATTTAATGTCACTGAACAACCTGATAACACTTTTGAGCTTTGGCAAATATGCTGCTACTTTCAACCATGAGACAAGTCCAACTTCATGAAAATCTTTGCTGGTGAATGTGCCAAAAAGTGATTTCCAGTGTTTTTATGCATTTTTAAAAATGTATAATGTCTTTGCTTATATTGCTAAATAGACTTTTGTCAACAGGATTTTTGAAGTGGTTATATGATCGCTCTACATTATATGATTCCACATGTTTTTACTACTACTACTACTACTTCATATCACTCTTTAAAAG
>VUQR01011786.1:0-10144 GCA_015108515.1 Hemichromis elongatus
TTTATTACGGGACAGATCGCGTTCCTTTTTATCTCAAAAGTTCGACCTCATCGGCTGTCATTTTCCAGCACAGAGTCGACAATTATACTGTTACAAAAAAAAAAAAAAATCGGGCATACCGGGCAAATGCGCGATCGCCAGTCCAGCACTGGGGGAAGTATCAAGTCTTTTCAAGTAAACCGGTTCAAGTCCAATTCAAGTCCCGAGTCATTGGTGTACAAGTCCAAGTCTTAGATCATTTTTTCAAGTCAAGTCTGAAGTCATAAAATTAGTGACTCGAGTCTGACTCGAGTCCGTCATGTGACTCGAGTCCACACCTCTGGGTTACATTGCCCAACCCTAAAAGTTCTGCAGTTTTTCTTGTGTTCAGCTCTCTTGGAGTAGATTCATTCTTTTATAGTCAATTTGAAAAATTGTCTCAGGAAATGCACTGCTGACTTGACTATACTGAACAGGCCAATTAAAATAATTTTGGGCTGCATCAATGTGTGCATGCACGGTTACTAAAGCCCAATATTTCAGCAGGGTTTGTAGTATTAAAGTACCTGTTGGTTAGATTTAACACAGAAATACAATTCTACTGCATCAAAACTATGTCATTGCTGCTTTTCCGTGACCTTAAATTCAATGAGTAAGACTTGTGGAATGCTGAAACAAGCTGTTTAAATAAAGCACCTGAACAGGCTGTTTTTGATTGGCAACATTATTATGTGATGATGATGTTGTTTCTCCTGCTCATGTTCCACGACTAGCAGCAGAATGCAGCAGGAAAATGCAATGGACTGTGACATTGGTTGGACAAAGCAGAAATGTATGATTAAAATGCTGATGTTCTGTCTGCATAGGTATGTTTTGACTGTGCGGCCAAAAACCCCAGTTGGGCAAGTATTTCATATGGTGTCTTCTTGTGCATTGACTGCTCTGGCATCCACCGCTCACTGGGAGTGCATCTCAGTTTCATCAGGTAAACGTCGTTGTACCCCATCACAGTCATCAATAGCTACTGTTGATAGTGCACATGGTTTTTTTTTCCTTCAGAGTTTTAGTGTGTGAAAACTCTGTGTTTGGGCTCAGGTTTACTAAGCAGAGCAAATTAGTGTGATGGCAGAATTTGGTAGCTAAATGTGTTTGTTTATGATATTTTAACACAGGAAGTGGGTTTTGTGCTGGCAGAGGCTAATCTGTCCTGCTATGGTCAGGTCCGTGTCACATACAGGACTGTGTTGACTTCCCACATTGTTCCTCTTTCCACCGCAGATCCACTGAGTTAGACTCCAACTGGAACTGGTTTCAACTCAGATGTATGCAGGTTGGAGGTAATGCCAATGCGGTAAGTCTGACCCGAGTACCAAGTACAAAGAAGGGAAAGGTTCTACTTAAAAAAACAAACAAAAAACTGATTGTTGTCTTTTACCTAAATGAAGTCTGGCTTGTTGGTACTACACATGTATGTGGTTTCTAATTCTCTGAAATGTCATTTTCTTTTTTTTTTATCTGAAGACGGCATTCTTTCGCCAGCATGGCTGCTCCACAAACGATACCAATGCCAAGTATAACAGTCGTGCTGCCCAGATGTACAGAGAGAAGATTCGACAGCTAGCAAATGCTGCATTGTCTAAATACGGCACTGACGTGAGTATCAATGAAGGGAAAACATTTAGGACATTTTTTTTAATTTACTGCAGATCTGATTTCTGCATAGGATTACGTGCTCTTACCTGATTTACTTTTAAATGCTTGTTTTCATTTTATACTACACATTTCTCTTTTAATGAATTGACTGTGCCCTTTGTCATCTCACAACACAGTTCTTGATTTCATTGTTTAGGAAGAAATAGCCAGTTAGTTTGGTCTTCACGTGATTACAGACATACTAAAGCTTACATCCCACTGAAACATTCAGTGTGCTTTCTAACCTCAGGCACAAGGTGCATCGCTGCTCCTCCTCATAATGGATAAAACTCAAAAACCTTAAATAATCTTACGAAAGAGTGATTTACATTAATCAATAAGTTTACAGTAACATGTCCAAGGTGCTTAAAATGAAGCTGATATGATTTTTTTATTTTCTAGATGAAAGTTTCTTTCGCCCATCTCTAATCTAGTTAAATAACTTGGTGCTACATTGAGGCTCAGTGATATCTTAGTTAAGACTGATAAAGGGATTATTAGTGTTTGAGCCATGTGGCAGTTTAAGTTCAAAGTACATAATAAATGGACTTTTATTGTAACTGAGCACTGAAAGTACTACAAGCTTCATTCACCCAATCAGTTATATACCTTCTCTAACATTCGTACACACTCACCGATGGATGCAGCAGGGTTTCAGTGGCTGCCTCACTCAGACATGCAGACTCAAGTGGCCATGGCTCAAACCGCTCACCTTCGGACTGTTAGACGACTAGTGTTTGAAGTGCACAGATCCTGATCCTTTTGTTTTATAAAGAAAACCATTATTAATGTAGGATCTACTTCACTTCAAAAATATGAAAAGCCTTTGAATTTACAACATAATAAGCTTTAGGTTTTGTTCTTGCAGCTTTGGATTGACTCTTCTGCAGGAGGCACGCCTGCAGTTTCTGACAAGAAGGAAACAGACTTTTTTGATGAACACACTCAGGTTTGTTTAAAATCTGGTGCTTTTAATGGCACATCATGTTGTTTTCTCATTTCTACAATATTATAGTGTTCCTCACACAGATTCCAGGTTTAATTAGCAACACATTTTAGCATAGTACTGTCCGATATGCCCAAAATCTCATATCCCGATATAAGACATCTATCGTCCCAACAACGATATATAACAACATTTTTTACATTTTCTATAAATTCTGAATCTCGGGCAACTCGACTTGCGTGAAGCGTTTTTAGCTGGGCGTCGTGTACCTGGAGTGCGGGCTAAAGCCTGTTCTAGCACCTGACGGCTCTTTGTAGCTTCTCGTCCGTAAACACTCTGCATACTATTTCACGTGATCCACAGGATGGAGTGTTGTTGATTATTGTTTTGTTATTTGTCATAAATGAAAAGAAGAGAGACTTGCTGTGTCTGTATGCACCCTGTCTCTTAATAAAATAATACTTAGTATAAATTCCACTTTTTTTCATCACCCCCCTGTGAATGCTATGTTGCATTCTCCATTTGCGTTTGTTTCACATGTCATGTTCAGCGTATGTCAAACATATGAAACTTAGAGTCACAAAATTTTGTGTCAGTGACAGAATCTTTGGGGACTCCAAATACAGAGTTAGAAGGCTAGTTACTGAAATTAATTATTATAGGAATTAAAATTATTATAAGCTTTTGTGCCTCATTTGGAGAAAAAGTGTGTGTGTTTATGTATGTACAGATGCACATACATCTCCTTCCCCATTATAAATCTATAGGGAATGCTGTTTTAGGTAGTTTGAAGGCTTTTTTTTTTTAAGGCTCAAAATGTGGTTTTAGTGTCAGGGTTACTATTAGGTTAGGGTCAGGGTCAGGGTTAGGCATCTATTTTTGATGGATAGGGTAAGGGGCTAGGGAAAGCATTATGTCAATGAGATGTCCCCACAAGATATGAAAACACAACATGTGTGCGTGTGTGTGCTAAGAGTTTAACTAGTTTTAATACTAGTTAATAAGAGTAGTCTTGTCAAAACTACTCTTATTGGCATGGAAGTTATACAACAGTATAATAACAACAGTTATACAACAGTATAACTGCCATGTGGGATTATTACACTTCATCATTAGGATATAAAATATATGTTGTTCTTGGTCAGATTTTAAGTGTTTCTGATGAAACAATGAGCTACAAATGATTTGTGTATAGTTTAAATCTCCTAAGTAGAAGATTTAAAGTCACAAGGATGCATTCTTTAAATTTAATTACATTTATTTTTCAGCCTATTAATGACTGGAGTGTTACACCATCCTCGGAGCCAGAGCAGAACGGAGCCACTCTCTCCCAGCAGCTGACAAACACATCTGCTAAAGGCCAGGATGACAACCGTAAGTAAAATGAATCTTAGCAGTTAGCGTTGCATTGTCAGGTTCATTTTGTTTGGTCTGCGTGCTATATGTGCATGTGGCACTGTGCAGACTCAGACTTGCAGCTCTAATAGCTGTGACTTAACCGAAATCTAATGTGTGAGCAGGGATGGGATGAATGAGTCAGGTGTTTACCTTGTTTGTGATACCATTAGTTATCTCACCTGGTAAAACAGTTACTGTGCTACATACTGGTGATGCCTTTGAAATCAATGGAATCACACTGCTTCTGCATTTTGTTAGTTAGTTTTTGTTAATAAAGCAAATAATGAACAACACCACATTATACACTGTATACTTTTTCTGTAAAGTGGGTAAATATCCTTTATTTTCACATTGATCCTGTTCTGAATACAACAAATAAATGCTAATATAAACACAGTAAAATGTCTGAAAATGTCTGTTGTTGCTTTTATCTATCTAGAGTCAGAGGAAGGACCCAGCATTGATGGTTTGAGCACATCACCTAAAGCTGCCATTGGTGAGTGCATTAGCTTCAATGAGCCTCTGTTCGTTTGTACAGAGCTGTCATCGGTCTTCGTTTTTCCTTACTCTGTTTCGACTGTGTTTATACTTTTGTGTCCATACATCCTTTTGTCTGTGTGTTCCTGTAAAGACAGTTCCACTTTCTACAGAGTCACAGTATTCACATTTAATCATAATAATTTGAATGTTTAGTCATACTGTGAGGCTGGCTGGTAGTGTTTCGTAGGTACAGTGGGATGAATGCTAATCAAAAGGTTTATGGTTTGATTCCAGGTTCTTATAGTCCACATGCACAAATGTCCCTGGGCAAGATACTGTAGTCTAATTAGAGTAGTGCAGTAGAAGTACATGCCCATTTTCATAGTGGGTAGTTCTCCAGTTCAGCTGACAACAAAGCCATCATTATATAAGGTACAAAGCAGCCTGAGCCTACAGCAGCATAATGTGGGGAAGGTTGAGGGTCACCGGGGGCAACCCTTACTATGAGCTTTGGTTTATAAGCAGAGAGGGTGTGAGTCTTCTGAACCCAAAATGGAGAAGTTTCCACATAAAAGGAGCCCAAAAGCTGAGCCTCCTATTCTAATCATATGATATTGTGAGGTCTTGAAATATTTTATCTTATTATTTTAGTTGTAATTCTTGTTGCCAACAATCACAATCTCATAATTGAATTATTTGAAAGTGCAAACTAGTATTTATATTAAGTAGCGTATATCATAAACAGTATGTTTCTCTTATGGGAATCTTATATTCCTATAGTCTTATTTAGGACTTTTGAAAACAGCAGAAAGGATTTAAATTATTTAGTTGGTCTTTAGATGTTGAAAGGTGATCCCTTTAAATACAGCAGCTCGAATAGGTTCTGTTAGATTACTACTTTATGTTTCTAGGGATCCAAAACTGAAAGAGATGAAGTTTAGATTTATATAAACATATTTACATATAACACAAAAAAGCAGCAAGTGACACAACTGGATGGGGGCAGAAATGTTTTTGTTAAACTGATTATTACGAGGTCCTGAATTTTAAATAATTCCTTTTTTTCTCCTGATTTGACCTCACTTCTATGATGTGTACATATTCACCACTGGGTGGAGTAATCTAATCTGGAACATTATGTTCTGGAACCTGATTGCGGTGACTGGTTTGTCCTGCTCTTTAGAGGACTCCATGCGTTTGTCATCACATGAAGGATGGACACCTCAAGGTGATAAGTGTGGGTGTAGTGTGCACCGGCTGCTTTCTAGCTCAGGCGCATGGTTTTGTTGCTTTTATTGACATCTCCTCAGTCACCTCCTGTTTCTCCTACTCTTCCATGTATATACAGCAGCTCACTGGTCCTATTTGTACAGCTGTTCAACAAGATACACTTTGACAAGCGTAAAACTCTTTATCGTCATTGAGCGAAATTTCATTCAAAGTTACTACATTGACTATGTACTTTGTCAGGCTGTTGAGATTGTCTGTATCACAACAGTAATGTGACTGAAAGGTAAATAGTTTAGTCTAAGTGTCTGTAATTCTAGTTGCTCCCCCCGGCACTCTGAAATTGTTACCAGGATGTGTAATTCTGCTGAGAGCAAAGTCGCTGACTAACATTGGCATTACTGAACATTATGTTCTTGCTAGAATGCAAAAAAAGCTGTTTTGTGAACCTGAGGTCCAAGTGCTGTGGTGCGGTGCCTTTAACTGAGCATAATGCTTTCGCTGCACTGATTTCATGTGTTTTTGAATTAACGATTAAAGACCTAGTGAATGCTGTTTCACCGCAGAAGCATCTTTCACCAAATTTAGGTTGTTTTTCTGGAGCTAATGAGCTTTTTTAAACTTTGCTTTGTGCCAGATGACGCTGTTTTCATGCGTACTGAGCCCTGAACTCTGCAGATTGTCTGATGGAGTTAAATGTGAGAAGACAATTTCAATTTGTGTTTCAATTCAATTTTATTTATACAGCGCCAAATCACAACAACAGTCGCCTCAAGGTGCTTTATATTATAAGGTAGACCCTTCCATAATACATACAGAGAAAAACCCAACAATCATCTGACCCCGTATGACCAAGCACTTTGGCAACAGTGGGAAGGAAAAACTCCCTTTTAACAGGAAGAAAACCTCTGGCACAACCAGGCTCAGGGAGGGGCGGGGCCATCTGCTGTGACCAGTTGGGATGAGAGAAGGAAGAGTCTGCAAAAGGAGGTGCACTCTTGTAACAACATCCTCAAGTTCCTCCACCTGTGAAATGACTCGAGGTTGTAGTCTCCATTCTGCTTGCAGCCTTGGCGAGCTCAGCGTAGCGGCACCAGTTCTCTGTGAACTGCTGTGAGTTGTAGTCAGTGGCACCGCCGTTTGCCTCCAGCCTGTAGAGGAGTACAAGAGCTACTGTCTCCAGCTACACTCCAGTGGGAAGGATCAGAGCTAGCTGGACTTTGAAATAACAGATTGTCCACTGAGTAAATCATTCTTGTTAATGTCCTAGATGCAGAAGGATAAAATAAAATTGAACTCAAACTATAAGTGGATGTTGTTCCTGAATAAAGTTTGGGTGGGGACACGCCTTTCTAAAACTAAACTAAAAGGAATGTTTCCAGGGGAACTCGGCAGGGATGTCCCCATCAGGTTTTTTGCACTCGAGTCCGAGTAATTTGATTATGAGTATCTACTGATACTGAGTCCTGATCTGATACTTCAATAATACATAAAAATGAATAAAAGAAGAAGAAACAGATCCTGGATGTTCCTCATTATTTAATTAATTCACCTTATTTTAACATTCAACAACTCTGTTAACAAACAAAGCACTTTTGTGAAGTAGCTTGAACAGTCAAGTAATAAATAACATAAATTCTTCACTTATGGACTTTAGTGCAACAGTAAATATAAAAAAAAAGTCTAATATAAAAACAAATAGCAGCTCAACTTAAAATATCCGGCAGGCATGTAAACAAATAAACAAATCAACATGCCAGTGTTTCAGACTCTCCTGCAGCGTGAGCGGACTCGTCTTCGGCTGGGTTCCTGGGTACATTCTCTGTATTGTGTCGGTGTTTGTTTTTGAGGTGCTGTATCAGGTTTGATGTGTTAAATGTAGACTTTTCCTTTCCACCTCTTGCAATCCCAAGTTTACATATCTCACAGTTTGCTATGGCAATGTTGTTGTCATCGTTATAATACCTCCAGACTACAGACGTACTCGCGCTTTCCGCTTCAAACTGCTTCCGTGTTCTGCCGGCAGGCGTCTCGGCAACAAAGTGATGTGTAACTCTTTGCTACCCGCATAACTATAGACGTGTTAAAAATAATGAAAATATATATACATATATATGTATATAGGCGAGTCCTGATCGGGAGGTAACGTCAGATTCCAGTCGAGTCTGAAACCCCGTGATTGGGCCTGATTTCTGATCACATGATCGGATATGGACATCCCTAGAAGTCGAACAATGTCCTGCCCTGATTCTACCGACATTTTCACTCATGACTTCCAAAGTCATGAGTGAAAACATTGTGAGAGACAAAAAATGTTGGAAATTTGTTTTAAAAAGACATTGTCCCATGTGTTATAGATCTGAAACCTTCTATCATTGGCAAAAAGAAGCCCATGGCAGCTAAAAAAGGGGTGAGTCAAACCACAAATATTTTGTTCTTTCTCTACTACATGAGCAACATGAAGCTAATGAATAAAGCTCATGATTATTTATTTCCTAGCATGACAAAGTCAATTTTTCTTCACATTCCCTCTTCTGTGAGTTATCAGCTTAAAGCTGATGATGCACTTTAACCATGTTTTTCCTACTGATGCAGCTTGGTGCAAAGAAAGGTCTCGGTGCCCAGAAGGTGAGCAATAAGAGTTTCTCAGAGGTGGAGAAGCAGGCACAAGTGGCTGAGAAGCTGAGAGAGGAGCAGGCTGTGGAGGCTAAGAAACAAGCTGAGGAATCCATGTAAGAAGAAGAGAAAATATATTCTCTCATTTTCATTTGACTGGTTTTTGATGCTAAGCTGTTTTATTATTTCCAACCACACACTTTTATCCTTAGATCTAAAAAGAGCAGCTTTGCTTGGGTCACACTGAGCTGAAATTTAAAAAAATAAAATGCTGGCTTGAGGAAAATCTAATATTTAAGATGCTGTTCTGGCTGCTGCAGTGTTGCCTCGATGCGTCTGGCCTACAAAGAGCTGGAAATTGACAGAAAGATGGAGGAAAAGAAGCTCCAGAATCTGGAAGGCAAGAAAAAAGAGCAAGCTGAAAGACTGGGCATGGGCTTCGGCAACAGGAGGTAAACACTTTATTCATTTCAGTTTCAGAATTTAGCTCAAGAATCTCTAGACATAAGAAGCAAGAAAAAAACACAAATTTGAGATACTTATGGTGTAGCTTATAGCAGGAAATAAAAGGATTACCACTTGGAAAATGTATTTTTATTTCACCGAGAATTAAACAAATAAGAGAACCCAAGTTTGTGAAAGTAAAAACTCAAGAACGAGGCAACGGAGAATTTTCAAATCCATACCGTGGTTCCGTCTACTGAAAATCTCTGTTCAGTTTAAATCTCAGGGACCTTGACTTCAAGGTCAGAGGTCAACTTTTCGGAAAATCAGAGGATTTTCACATTTATAACACCACTGAGAGGCTGAAGGGTAGCACTATATTTCTATATTTATAAAGAGTAACAAACAACAATTAATTTATTCTTAAAGCAGGTTTATTTAATTATTTCCAGTTCGTATGGTGTTTAACGTACGACTGAAGGACCGCTGTGGGAACTCGAGGCCAGGATCAAAAAAAGGGATGCTTCAGAGCCTCTGATGGTGTTATACGCTGATTTGCATCCAAGGCCAACATCTGTTTAATTAGCCTGACAAATAAATGTTGGCCATTTTCACGTCCTCTTCTGACCTTCAGTAGCTGTTCAAGGTCATCGAGATGCTTGAGTTTCATGTGTCGAGTGTCCATGGATCGATGTCCTGTCTCGAGTTCAAACTGTGTTTCTGTTTTAAATGTCCATCTCTGTCGGTTGTCCTTGTCTTCAACAAAATAGTCCTCCGTGTACAAGCCGGAGTCAAGAACGTGGTCTGGTGGCTGACCCTGAGTGTCTATGATGCATTTCAACACATCATAGTCTGTGATTCCAGGGTAGAGTGGCATCCCTGTAGCCAGCTGTACAGCCACCACCCCCAGAGACCACATGTCTATTGCTTGGTTATAAGGAAGTCCAAGCATGACCTCAGGTGCACTATAGCCAACTGTCCCACAACAGTCACCAGGAATCCCTGCAGACGTGGGACATGCAAGGCCAAAGTCTATGAGTTTGACCATGACAGGAGACTCGTGGCGGTTGGCAACCATTAAGTTTTCAGGTTTGAGGTCACAGTGCATTATTCCCAGAGACCCCAGGTGGAAGAGAGCATTCGTGGCTTGGTGTAAAATTGGCCTTAACTCTTGCATTGGGAGGCCCTGGTTATTCCGGTCCTCTATGTAGTCCCACAGACTTTGGTCAAGGAGTTCAAAGTTTAGGCAGATCCAGTCACCGTCGTGGAAAAAGCCGTTCCACTCGACTATGTTGCACCTCTCTGCATCCAGTGCTCGCAGCTGCTCCAGGACAAACATTTCCAGTTTGGCCTGCTGTAGAG
>VUQR01011787.1:0-21061 GCA_015108515.1 Hemichromis elongatus
TAGTTAAATATATATATATATATATATATATATATATATATATATATATATATATATATATATATATATATATATATATATATATAGAGAGAGAGAGAGAGAGAGAGAGAGAGAGAGATAGAGATAGATAGATAGATAGATAGATAGATAGATAGATAGATAGATAGATATACTAAATAGTAAAGCACACTTTTAAAACTATATCATTTACGACTTGAGATGAGTTAACAAACCAGCAAAACAAAACTGTATGCCTTACTGTTGTTGATGAATCATAGCTGCAGACTGTCTGACAATGACAGCTAAAAATGATTCTGGCAGGAAAAATGTGAGATTCGCTGTCTGGCTGAAGAAGACATTTATGTAAGCATTGACTATTAACATACCTAACGTTGTTAAAATGAAAATATTATTATTTTAAAACATTTTTCAGTGGAAATTTTACTGCACAGCTTGAAATTGATTTTAACTAATTAAATAAATATTTTTTAAATTGTATAATTGATTTATATTTCCAGATACCAATTTGTACCATTAGCTCGCCTAAGCAATAAAACCTGTCCTGACAGCTGTTCCAACCCTTGTTTTTTTTTTAGCCTTATTACTTAATAGTCAATAATTACAATAATAATAATATGCACATATGTCCTATGGACATCCATCTATACACATTACCACAGGTTACATGTGTCATGCATGTTAACTATTATGCTGATTACATTAGCAACTCAATGAGGCAATTCATTTTCTTATTAAGGTCTTTGTTGCATTCTTAATGTTGTTGAAAAATACATATTTGAGGCCATTACGATCTCAATGTGCTACATTTGGTTGCTGTTTGGGGTGTTAAAGCATTGGCTAAGCTTCTTTAGAGTTGGTATGACCCCCACTGCCCATTCTGTAACTCGTGGTCTGTAACTAATCTACTCAGTTAGAACTCCATCACACTAGTGATCACTTAGCTATATAAATATAGACACCTTATATAATTATAACTAATTTAATTTGTGTATTTAATTTTTTCATTATTTTTGCAGCCTATTCACCTACCTGTGTAGATATTCTGACTGACTGCAACTACGTTTTTGTTTGACATGTCATGTTTTACATTTTCTGTACCGATGTATGGTGTGTGGTTTTGAACAGGTATTTAGTATGTGAACACATAAGTAATCATTTTTTATGATCATGACTTGTCAGTTCCTTGGTTATATTACGTGATGCCCAGATATTGTATGTTATATGTGTGCATATTATTTTTCTGAAAAACTTGTTCTTTCCATCTCTCCCTCTTTTCAAACTCAATGAACTGGAATTATCCATTACTTCCAGTTGAATGGCAAAAGCAAAACTGACTGAGCAGTATGTTGACTGTTATATAACTGGCATACAACAAACACACCAATATTACAGCTGTGTGCTCCTGAACCTGTTCTACAGATAAGATATTCCCACTGGTGTTGTGTTTGTAGCTCAGCGCCACTGTTTTAATATTCTCGTCACATTTGAGTAATGACCCCCTTGGGCTTGTCCCCAGCATTATGTTTTGTCATGTTTGTTACCACCCGGCTCTCTCCTTAAATTTAAGGTGCCATCTGTCAGCTTTGCACCCTGTTTGTGTGAGTGGCAGGTGCTCTTGAATCTGTCAACCACCTGGTGCGTACGCAGCAAAGAGTCTCCATCAGAACATGTCATTAGCTCTAGCGTTCACTTACAGCACACTTTATATATGAAATACAAACATGTTCGTGTACACTGCTTTGTTACAGCGCTTTGAAGATAAGGAAGTGGGAAATCAGTCAGCACCTTCAAAGAAAGTGTGACGTGGTCACTGGTGGTGGTATTGTTGCAAATCACGAGGTTGGCCAACAGTCTAATTAAACTATAGCGAATATCAAGTGCTTAGTCCTACAAACCAGCAGCCATGTTTAGCTTCAAAACAAACAACTGCACAGAATTAAACAGTAAAAATGATTCATAACAGCTATAAATCTATAGTGTTTCCAAATGCCTGCAGCATCAATAATACTGCACTGGCTCTGTGCATAGAACACACTATCACGGAAATGTGCGGTCAAGGTTGGTCAAGAGAAGGTTTGATGAGATGATGCCTTGAGATGAGAGGCTAGCACTCACCGCAAATTACAGGAATTACCCTTTATGTACTTCTGCATTATTTACGTGATTATCAGGTTGTGTCTAACCTTGCGAGTAGCTGTTGTTACTATGCCCAGAAAATGGATTCACGGACAACCTGATCAGCTGACTCATCACCATTCTTCAGTCTTGCCATTAGTGTTGCATTAATATAAAATGTGTTGCTGGCGATTCATGCGTTCACACACCTTTAAAATGCAGAAATTTTCATATGTGGCAGTGTCCTGCATATGTCACATATGGTTTCACTCAACTTCACTTATATGTAGTCTTCTTCATATATTTTGTATATCATGCTGGGTCCTTACAAGCCTAGAGTCAGACTCATTTGTTCTGTATTTCACCTAGAAGATGAATGGCAACTTCAGCAGCACTGTCAAGTCAATTAAATCAGAGCTTTATGCCCACGGTTAATATAATAATTGGAGGGGAAACATTCCAGTGTGTAGATGATAAATGTGTCTGAAAACAAATATTTTTTTCTATTTTCTTTTCCTCTAGGTTGAAGGAGAGGACGAGCAGAGACGTTTCGATGAGGGGAAAATACGTTACCTACAAAATAAGGAAAAGAGGCTCTCAGATAAGACCCGCGGGCAGTGAAGCTGCCACTCAGAATTTAACTCCTGCAGCTAGAATATGTTAACCCCACACAATATGTAGTATAAAGGAAACAAAGTAAACATTTTCTGCTTTATGATTATTGCTTTCTGTTGAACCTGAACTTGTGATCATTTTTTCCCCTATGCTACACCAAAGTATCCACATATACTGTATATGTATGTAAGAATACATAATTTATTTTGGAGAGAATTTTAATGATGTGTGAAGACTGTTTTTTTCCGATCGCTGTCTCCTGTCTCTGTATTGAAGAGTACTATTTTGTTTGTGGAAGATCTGAAGACTTAATTATCATGCCAGTGTAAAGTGATAATCTGAGCACAAGGAAACTGATGAATAAGCGAGTGAGTAATAATGAATAAAAGATCCAAGTGCTAGTCTGGGGCTCTCGCCTTGTGTCCTTGCTAGTTTGATGATGGTGATGTCATTGTCTTGGGCATGCCTTGGCACAGAGGGCACACGCTATCCATCTTTTCAGCACTGTGTCTTTCACAGAGAAATCAGGGGAGCTTGGGGGTTTTGACTCAACTTGCATCTCTCCCACATCCCCCCCTCCCACTTCCTCTCTGCTCTCACCCTGCTTTGCCTGTCTGTCACACTATGCCTTACCATACTCTCTTTTCCTTAGGATCTCTTCGCATCCAATTCCATTCTCCCTGCTTTCTTGCTCCTGAGTAACTCTTTATTTACCTGTCTGTCTCCTTTGTTCCCTCTTGTACCCATATTGTTCTCTTTGCCTCCGGATGACATTTGAGGATTTGTCATTGTCTGATAAACAAACTGAACTGGAAAAAAATGTCTCTATTAGTGTCTTTCCATGTGTCCTTTGTAAGTGCATGTGTGCACAAGGGGAAATCAGAAAGATAAATCGGGCCAGTAAGAAGTCAATATGGCATGGCCATGGTAATATGGTATTAAATTTTTTGCATTTCATTTAATTTTAGACCAGAATCAGATTTATCAAGAGGTGTAGGTAAGGTTGCGCACTGGATGACAGGAACTAGTTTAGGATTAAACCAAAGCGAAATTGAAGATTATTAAAGTCCAATGTGTGAGCGAAGCCATTTACAAAGGTCTAAACATGAGTAAATTTTCTTTTCTTTAGACCTTTTTTCCCCTCCTCATACTGCCTTTCTGACATGGACAGAAAATGATTTGTCATTGGATCATGAAGGTTATTGTTATTTTTTTCCTCTGTCCCTCCAGCCAGCAGAGTATGTGTGCTTTTCATTTCCCCCATGAAAATAAAGTTAGGCCCAAGCTGCACTGGGGGCTATATCTATTTTTAACCCTAGTTATGCAGAAGCATCTTGTGAGGGGAGGCGAGCACAGTGAGACAGTATGCATGTCATACAGTAAGACGAGACTTCTGAGAAATATGAACTCATGAAAAAGCATTCGCTATACATACTGTATAATGGCCATGACATTATCTGAAATACATGTTTTGCTTTCAGCTAGCAAGAACCGCAACAGTGTGCTTTTACTGAAGATAAATTCTGTATCCAACTGACATAAACTACAGTATATATTTAATATGTTAAAAATGGTGACACTGAATGAGGCTAAATGCCAAACTTGTTTTCTCACTGAGAATAGCAGAAAAGTCAAATGAAGACCAAAATCTGATATCATATTTGCATGTCATATAAAAAGGAAAGCACAGCAGTGCTCTCACTGCTGTATTCCCGTGCAGAGGCTACTTAGATGAATGATCCTCTAGTGCGGCACAAGAACCATTAAGTACTTTGAGCAAAGGATAAATGATAAAGCGAGGTGGTGCTCACAAGACTCTTGGCTTTTATTGCTGAGTGGCCTCCTTTGCATTTTCTGCTCGTGCTCACAGCTCAAGAATGTCTCGTCAGTCATTTTCTTGCAGCGAGGCCTTGATTTCACACGTGAGACAAAACTCAGTAACCTGAATAATGTGCAGATTGCACTTCAGGGTCACGCTTGTAAATATGTCTGTCAATATTTGCATGAGACAATATTTCTGCTAAGTTTGTTGGCAAACTGCTGACGTCAAAGAACAAAAGACTTGAACAGCAAAATGTCTTAAAAAAATACTCTTCCTTGGAACATTTTCAAAGAACTGAGTTATGAGCATTACATTCAACCATCCTGTGTAATCTGGGCTTGGAGCCAGCAGGGCTTTCCTTGCAGAGGAGTAGGTGATGGATCATGCTTTGTCTGGCTTGGAACCTCCCTTTTTTGTTTTTACAGCCACAGTGGACCTTTTCGGGTACAACTAAATTTGGCTACCTTTGAGTATAAGGCACAGAAAATTTGATGCACAGATTGGTGGCTACCCTGGAAAAGTTGAGAGACCACATCGACAAAACATTGAAAACAGTATTATGTATTAAGAAAAAGATGTGCCTGTGCCTACATATTTTGGAGCTGATGGTGGTAGTTGGGGCAGCCCAGTGACACTGAAGCCAGTGGGCGGGAATGCCTTCTGTTACTTTTTACTTCCAGGTCACCTAGCATCACACAAACTCAAGCTCCCTTGCCATGTCCAGTACTGATGATGGGTTTACTTGAGTCCAAAACAGCATCAGTAACAGGTTGCACCTCTATGCAACTTCATGACCAACAAACACTAAGTAACAAATTCCAAATCACAAATTATTCAAACTAAGCTGGAGTTGTTTTTCACAAGCCAACAGCCTAGCATTAATTGATGCCCATTGTAATGCTGTAAATGGGTTGCTAATTCCCGCACCCGCTGAATCAGTCCTGACACATTTTACCCTGACAAGTTAATAATGAACATACCAAACAGTCTGTGAAGTAAAGGTAGATTTGGGCGTGCTCCAGCAGAGCCACGCTATTCAAATGTAACATTGTTGTTCTCTGAAATTATGCTTTGGACACATTTGTTAATCAAATTGTGCCATTTACTTTAAAAGTGCACATGCCATCTCATTTTGTTCATTGTCTCGTCCTTGTTCTCTGTTTTGCATACACACATACTGGCTGCACACACGAACACAAACATCTATCATGGTCTCTATTGTATCCCTTAGTTGTTTCTAGTGTTATTTTCAAGTGACTTGGTATCATATTTAAGATGAAGCACCTGCACTCCAAGTAGAAGCCATAATATTGTAGAATTTCCCGTCTTTTTAGGCAAAAACCACCCAGTCACATATTTATCATCTTTACTGTTTTTGCTTCCATTTATTCATGTGACTGTGTGCCCTGCTCTCACTAGTGACACTTGTGTCCAGTCAGAACAGTATGCACATAGTTTTGCCTCTTTGCTCATCTGTTTACCTTCTGTTTGACCTCTTTGTACTTCCTGTATTTTTAGAAAAGGATTAGACTGATCTTGTATGTTTGTATCAGCTTTCATTAAAGCTCACTTGTAGTTTGATTTGTCTGTGATGTATCTATTTCTCTCATCTCTCCCATGAATCATAACACAATTAACTTCTCTTCTTTTATCATGTTTCCATCTTCTCTGGGTGTTTTTCATAAAATGTGCCTTTTCTTCTGCTACTGCTGTTTGAAGTTTTAAGAAAGCCTAACACAGACAAGGAGACTCTGTGAATGTAGAATAAAACATGTACACAATGCAGTGCTGTAGTGTTTACATAGTTATAATTCTGTAGTCTTTATCTACGCACTGTGTGGAAATGTTTTGTGAGCTGTAAATGAAATAATTTAGCAGCAACTGTAGTTTTTTCTTTCTTTCGTTTGTTTACCTGGTCAACAAATGCAGTAAAAGCAGTTTTAATATTCACAGGTTCACTGTGAAATGGTGAAATTTCATTTGCTTGTAATAGCAAATGGTTTTTGCCTATTCCAACTTAAAAATTGTTATTTTCAACTTGGAATGGGCTGCTTAAATGATCTCCAGTTCAAGTTAAGGAATTCAGCCACATCGCTAGAAACAGCTAGTAAAATCCAACAGGGTGAGCAACATGAGCGCCCAGTCAGCCAGGCAGGCTTTATATAAAATGTCCAGTTTATCCCAGTAAAATCAAGTTATTTTTGTGATAACTTTCTGGATCATAGTCTCCTAAAACCTGGTGCTTTAAACAGCAACCGTGATCTGCAACAGTAGCACTGAAACGTGTGAAAGAAATTGTAGCAAAAACTAATTATATAGCTAAGCTGTGTAAAATTAACATTTTGGCAAACTTAGCTTCTACTCTTCTAAAACAAAATATTTTAATTTTCCACTGCCTCAATGAGCATCATGCAGTAGCGCAGGAAGCAAGGCAGACCAAGCTTTTTCTGCACGAAAAATTGCAGTTCTCAGTGTTTTTGATTATTTGCTCTTCTGATTTGCAAAGACATACTTGTCATACAGAAGCACAACATGAGGACTTATATATTATAAGTCCTCATGTTATATTATATATTGATATGTTTTAATATAGTAGGGAATTTTATTCCCTACTATATTTTTAGTATTTTATTCCCTACTATATTTTATTCTCTCAGTTAGTGAAAAAAAATACACTACAGCTACTTGGATTACATTCTAATTTAGCAGATCATAGCCACAGTCTGGATAATAAATCTGAGAAATGTTAGCTATTTGATAGAGGATGTGCTTGTGCAAAGGCAAGAAAGAAAACTAAGAGAAAGAAAACTAGTGCAAAATAAATACTCCAAATACAACACGGCTACCTCTTAACAATGAACCAATAGTTTAAAATGTAACTATATTGTAAGCCATATACATGTAGGTGCTCCAAGTGGTGACTGGATCAGCTGTGAAGAAATCCTGACTCAGTGTCTGGAGAAGCTTTTTTAAAAGGTACTTCATCACTGAGCAGTCTGGCTGTGCCCTGCACGGGCAGCTCCCAGGTGTGGTTTTGTGTATCTGTTTTAATGAATGGGAAGCTGGGAGGCTGTGCACTGCTCTTCAGATCATCCGGCGAATAAATGAAAAATAATCTTTATACTAGTGGCAAAAAACCAAGGCAACAGGGACCTCTGTGTCTCTTCTCTCATGTAGGGCCTATCAGTTTTCTCACTGGGTACAATCTTCACCCTGCGGGAGGAAAGCCGCTCTTACAGAATCATCCAAGGAAGGCGGCTTACGTAACAAGTCGGATAATGTCAATTAAAAGACCCATTAAAAAGGAGCATGAATGGCATGAAGAAAAAGAAAAGAGCATCAGCACGATATAAATAACAGAAGAGCCATCTAAAAAGTGTTAAGAATGACGACATTTATTAGATTTCGTGCATTTTTTTCACACTCAATAGTAGTAAGCAATTAAAACAATGCCCTGCTTTCTGCTTGTACTGCATCAGATCTTTATTTTAACTCATTCAAATGAGACCTTTGACGAAAGTAAGCTCTTGATGTTCATTCAGATGTTGCAGGGCCTTTAAAAAAAATCAAAGAAAATGTTCAGCACGCAACAGCAGCTCTGCTCGGGTAAAATACCGACCTATTTTTCCATGAATTATTTCTTATTGCGGTTCACTCCCACGACCACGGAGCGTCTGCACGAGAACGAGCCTACACTGTCGAGAGCGCGCAGCAGTCATGCCTCATCCGTCGCTCGCCTCGTCAGTGTTGGAAAATAGAAGAAGAATTTTGCCTTTCAGCTAAAATAAACCGTTTTATTTTAGTTATCGTGCTATCGCTCGACCGCCCGCTTCGTGGAAAAGAAAGTGACACATTTTGCCAAACTACTCGATAATTTATCTTCCCCCCTCCACAGTCAACGAGACAAAAGAGGGCAATAAGATAAAAGAAGAGTGCAGCTGTGGAGATGTGCCGTTTCGGGTTCTCATCCTTCATTTGGCAGGTCATTCTTCTAACCTGATGCTGTTAACACTCCCGACGCTTTTCAGTTCAGGGATGGAAATGCTTTGGAAGCCACTTCCACGGAGCTGAAGCCATGAACGACAGTCTTCATCCCCCGGAAACAACGAGCAGTCAGGAGCCTCAACATCTCGTGAAAGGTAAGCCGAGACCCGCACAGCTGGTTATAATTACGTCAGACTCGCCGGTGATTAGCTTAAGTGTAAAAAACAAAAAAACAAACAAACAAAACAAAAAACAAGGAGAACAACAGGGCTTCATCCAAACAGGTGGTGTCCTGCAGCAGGAACAGGTGAGACTAAAAAGTGTATTTCTGGATTTATGAATCGAAACGTGACATTCCTGTGGACTCATGGTGGAGAACTGACCTATAAATCGGTATTAAAACGCTTGAAAGACAAATGCGGATGGAGAAGTGGCCTAATTGAAAGAGGTAAAGACAACTATTACGGTGGCTATTATCAACTGTTATACAGCACACTAACTTAACAGAGCGACGAGGTTTTAGGCCTACAATAAATCTATGTGATGTAAATGTGGTAATTAGTGCACACTGGCGCTGATTGACAAGAAACGCGACAGTAACCTAGATACAGTATTTGTGCAGACACAAGGTTGAACTTAACAATACTGAACACTGGTTTTCACATGTCGGCCTGCAGAAAGCAAGTAAACGTCCTTGGGCAATTTAAAAAAATGTTCTGTGCGAAATTAACATAATTTAAGCTGTGCTCTACATGTTTGCTTTTTGTTTCAATTTGTGAAATTTTATGCATTTCATGTGCTTTTGCAGACTTTTGTTTTTAAACAAAAGCTGTATAGAAGTATACAGTTTATATACTGTATTTACACACTGATTTCCAAACCTAATAAAGAAGCCTAAATAATATTTATTGTTATTTTTGTGTTTGTGAGACATAATGTTGTGTCACAGTGGCTTAACTAAGTAATAGTAATTACAGCTCTACTACTAGGATACCTGATTTCTATCATTATTTTCCTCCCAAGTCATTTATTCAACACATATATATAACATAAATCTTTATGACCAAAACCTGTACATTTTCTTCTTTTTCAGAAGATTCTTACCTGAGCTATAACTTTTAACAAAAGTGACCCTGTACGTTAAACATGTGCAGTCCAATATATATCAAATATACATATTCTTGTATGTTGAAAGCATTACCAACGTCTTTTCTCTCTAGCCCCTTATATTGACAGAGAATTAGCAAGGAATCTGAAGTCATTCTTTCAAATGCTATTTTAATACATTAACCAATGAGAGAATTATTAACCGAGGAGCTATTAAATGCTGTCAAAGGTCAGAAAGTGGCCATGGAAGCCAATGATCACTTTTACTGTCCAGAGAAACTGCTGTAGCCTGCATGTGACAGTTACTTCTACACCACCACAGAACCTCACAACAGATCTCAGTGTTTCGCAGGGCATGTGTGACATTTTGTTTGTCACACGTTTCGGCTCTGTCATTTTGTGACCGCGCTAGCCCTTGTTCACACTATTCTATTTTTTACTCGCCAACAACACGTTGACCGCCTTTCTCATCACCATTATATGGTAATGTAATGTTGTGATTAATGGATATGACGATACCGTGTAACGGTTATGATCTTTTCTTGCTGCTTAATTTTGCTTATGGAAGTTTAAAACTGATAACGTAATGAGTAGCTTTAATCTGATTTGCCACAGATGCCTGTTTTCAAGAAAAAAACACTAGTTCTGCTGCCATATGGTGCCCAGTGATCCTGCTCCAGTCATAGCTGGAGGTAGCTTAACATAAACTGGAAGAAAGCCTCAAGGGTTGCATTTGTAATGGAAAATTCAGCTCCTTACTCTGTGACAAGCTGGCCACCCAGCTAAGACCAGTACTCACAAGTGTCTGAGGAACATCAAACGGCACACGCTGGTGTGTTCTTTCAGTCTGGGAAACTTACTTTTTGTATTGACTGCATGTAGTTTTAAAGAATACAGTGTCAAGCTTGACTTGAATAGACGATCATAGTGATGGCTGGCTCAATCCTCGTGAATCACAGTCCAGTTTTATTTACTGAATACAAATAAATAAAACTGTATTGAGCTCTTTGTTCATACCCACCAGGCACAATGCAACCAAAAACCACAGTTGTCTAATTCAGTCGATTCGTTCACTTGTATTAATTTTATTGATATATTTTTTTAAATCGCTGAATAATCTTAGCTTACCTTGGCAGGAGGTTCAAAGGTCAAGGGCACAGAGCACCTCTGGGCCTTTCTATTTTCTGCTGACTGGAGCTGGCCGAATTTGACTGGCTTGATTTAGAGACTTCATGGGAAGAAGGCTGGCACAGTGGCTAGAATCTAGTTAGAGAGCCGGCTGCCAACTCACTCTACCACCCTGCTGTGCATTAGTGAAATGCTGTGATTAAATGGAAGGGGTATGTGCTCACAACATGTTATCATTGTTGTTTCAGTGCTTGAGGATATGCACTTGTATATTTCTTGTCTGTAGTTTTGCCTGTAAGTAACTACAGACTGACAGCACCTATGGAGCGTTGCTGACTACAGGATTTTATATAGATATTTGGCTTCAAACTGTTTTTCATAAATCCTAGGGAAGCTGTGGCTCAAGTGCTAATACAGAACTGTAGTGTCCTTAGTTAAGACTCCGAAGTTGCCATCCTTCATATGTGTAAGAGTGTTTGTGTAAATGGGTGTAAATCTTGATTCTGAGCTCTGCGTGGAGTCTATGTCCTAACTTATGTAGCAACCGGAAAATCTTTTTTTTTCCCCCTACACAGCAGCCTTCTACACCATGTAAATTGTTCTGGTATGTGTCGATCCTACAAATTTCTTGGAGGGTGCACATCAGGTTACGTAGAAGGTTACAGTGTAGGGTTAAAATGGGGTTGTGGTTATGGCATAATTTACAACATGGATCTGATGCAGAAGTATAATTCCCATGTAACACCCAATAGACTGAAGCAAAATGATGGCATGCACTAGATGCAAAGCGCTGGGGAAATTGATCTAAGTAATTCTTCTTTTTCCAGTGTTTTTAGCCTTCATCATATCATATTACTTTGGTATACAAATGTTGTATGATGTACCTGCTTCAGCCTTTAAAAAACTATGAAATATTTAGAAGGAGACTCAAGTCTTAATCACCTCCATATATATATAAAAGAGTTTAGTCTTTTAAAAACATACATTATAAATTGGAATATAAATTTTAAAAAATGTATCCCTTTCCTATATATATAAAAATCTATATTTTAAGATATTAATAGTGAAGTTGTTATGCAGCATGTAGAGAAAGACATTCAATCTGGTGCCTAATGTGATAGCACTTAACTCATAAAGACATAATGGCTAATCAGTTGTTGTCAGCTAATGGCTGTCATGTAATTGAAAACAGCTGGTAACTATGGTCAAAGGGTTTTGACTGTGGTGAGAACGCTATACACTCAGAAAAAACTTCATTAGGTACAGTTTGCTAGTACTAGGTTTGACTGGTCTACTGGATTGAACTTGGCCTGTAATTTTGTTGAATGTAATCATTAGACGTTGGGTTCACTGTGACCATGATCAGGAACAATACTCAGATAGGTTGTTGCACTTAGACAATGCTAAGTTGATACCAGTGCCTAAGGTTTACCAACAAAATATCTTCCACATCATTACACCACTGCAAGCAGCCTTAATCACCGATTCAATGATCCTACCATACATATGTTACACCAACACATTGACCACCTTTCCATGCACCATTATATGGTAGTATAATGCTATAATTAATGATATTGATGATAACCTTTAACTATTATGATACTTTATAAATGCTTAAGTTTGCTTATACATTTTTAAAGTTAATAATGTAATGTGTAGCTTTAATCTACTACCTCATTTGCTTAAACTGACATAGATGTCAGTTTTCAAGAAAATCACTAGTTCTGCTGCCATATGGTGCCCAGTGATCCTGCTCCAGTCATAGCTGGAGGTAGCTTAACATAAACAGGAAGAAAGCCTCAAGGGTTGTATTTGTAATGGAAAATTCAGCTGCTTACTCTGTGACAAGCTGGCCACCCAGCTAAGACCAGTACTCACAAGTGTCTCAGGAACATCAAACAGCACACCAGCATGATCTTTTATCACGCTGGTGTGCTGACACAGACAACATTTTTCCATGTTTTTCTGTTATCCAAATTTTGTGATCTCTTGCTCAGTTTCCTGTTGTCAGCAAATAGGAGTGGCGCTTTGTGTGTTCTGTTGCTGTAGCCCAGCTGTTTCAAGGTTTGATGCTTTGTGTGTTCAGAGACAGTCTTCTGCATACCTTGCTTGTAATGAGTGGTTGAGTTAGTGTTTCCTTCCAATCAGTTTAAATCTGTCTGGCCACTGTCCATCAACCTCTGGCATTGACAAAGAAATTTTCACTTGGAGAACTGCCAATCACTGGATATTGTCTCTTTTGCGGCCCATTCTCTGTAAACCATGGAGATGGTTGTGAAGGGAAATCCAAGTAGATCAGCAGTTTCTGAAGCTGCTTTAAAATTAAAAATTTCTAACAGTCAGTTATGCTTTCTCCTTTGGATAGGATGTGAACACACTGTTAAAGTAAGTACTCCTGTAATGACTCTTAGCAATGTTTCTGTTATGTCTCTATTATCTGTATTTGTGCATTACCACACTCAGCACACCGCATTATTGACTAGACCAGTCATGACTAGGCTTTCTTATAAAGGTAAACGAAAAGGTACAGAGAAATTAAAAATTTTAGTCTCTTTCTAAACATCACCAACTCCATTAGCAGCACACCACTTATCAAACAGAGCCCCTTTTTCATGTGCAAACTCAACATATGTTTGACTGCTGGACTTCTTGTGGTTCCTAAATTTCTGCCTGTAGGCCTCAGGTACCAGTTCATAGGCACGTACAATTGTTTCTTTCAACACTTCATATTTCATACTCTGCTCTAAGGAAAGTGAAGCTACTACTTCTTGAGCTTTTCCCACTAATTTACACTGAAGTAAAATAGACCACATGTCTTTCGGCCAATTGAGAGCAGTAGCCAGCCAAAACAAAAGCAAAGCCACGTCTTTTGGCACGTAACAGTGGAGCTTTGACAATTTCTGCAAGTTGTCTCTTGACACTGTTCTTATACTTTGCTAAAAAAAAAAATAGTAAAAATCCCCCCGATTTTTCTCTATCTACCTACTCAAGTCTTTATTACTTCCATATATCTAAAGTAGTATAGTAAATTAAAAAATATATAAAAATTAAAGTCCAATTTATGATGTATCTCTTTCCTATATAAATAAAAAAATATATTTTTAGATATTAATAGTAAAGTTTCTATGCAGCATGTAATGAAAAACATAGCTACATCACCACTACTACTATATCTGACTTACACCATGTCACATTGGACACTACTTTATTGATCCCCAGGGGAAATTATTTAAAGTATTCTGATTCTGATTCTGATTACCCATTATCGGTTTCTCTGTCTGTGTCTGGAAGTCCCTCAGGAATCTTAGCTTGGTCATTCTTAAACACCCTAGAGGGCGTGTCTCATTTTGACCGAGGGACTTCCAGGCCAAACTTGGCACAGATGTTCCTGTATACTATGCCAGCCACTTGGTTTTGGCCTTCCATGTATGCCCTGCCTGTTAGCATCTGGCAGTCTCAAGACGGTTTCAGGGTGCTGAATTTGGGGTAAAACCCTCCATGCATGGTCAGGCGCTTCCTTGTCTTGATGTTGGTGGCTTCTATCTCCTCCTTTGGCCAGCTTATTTGATGGTTTTGGCTTTCCCGGCAACCTCTTTGGTTCCTCTTTACCTGTTGAAGTCCCAGGTACTTGTAGCTGCCCTTGATGTCTACAATGCACACTTCTGATACTCCTCTCAGTTCTGACTACTTCCCCTCTCTTTGTTACAATCCGACTACACTTCTCCCGTCCAAATGACATTCCAGTGTCATTGCTGTATACCTTAGTGGTGCGAATGAATGAATCCATGTCTTTTTATTCCTGGCATACAGCTCGATGTCATTCATGTAGAGTAGGTGGTTGACAATTGCTCCATTTCGTCGTTGGTATTCGTAGCCAGTCTTGTCAATGATCTCACTGAGGAGGTTGAGGCCCTTGCAGAAGAGCAGTAGGGACAGAGAATCTCCCTCATAAATCCCACACTTGATGGTCCTGTGAGGGTCTTAGAGTCCTGTAGATCTCGTATAGCTCTCGGTATTCCATGATCCATGTGTGGAGCATTGACTCATAGGCTTTCTTGTAGTTAATCCAGGCCTTGCTTAGGTTGGTGAACCTGGTCTTGCAATCTCGAGCAACAATTCTGTCCATCAGTAGCTGATGTTTTGCACCTCTGGTATTCCTGCTGATTCCTTTCTGTGTCCCACTCATGTATTGAGCCATGTGCCGGTTCATCTTAGCCACTATGAGGCCTGACAAGGGCTTCTATGTGGTACTGAGGCAGGTTATTGGCTGGTAGTTGGGACCAGTCCATTCTGGGGATCCTTGGGGAGCAGAACTGTTTGGCATTCAGTTGGCAATTCCAGGTGTCTCTTGTTGATTAGCATCTGGTTCATTTGCACTACCAGATGCTCACAGAGTACAGTCAGCTTCTTCAGCCAGTCATGTCAGGGCCTGGTGCTCTCCAGTTCTTTATACCGGAGACCCTTTCTTAGATGTCTGTGTGACACAGACCCACACACACGGACACACGGCGTAGTGCGTTGTCGTAGTTTTATTTATTATTATTTATACACCACACTACGAGCTTCGGCTCCAGCCTCGGGCGCAGTCCCCTGGCGCCCGTGTGTCATCTCATCCCTTCTCACTGCAACACATAAGAACAGTCACCGATTAAGCCGTGCTGCACACCTGTTTCCCCCCGCCTCCACGCAGCCCCGTGAGCTCACCGTGCCACCCCTCTTCTGCAGCAGGCCCAAAGACCACGCCCCTGCCACAGAGACCTAGAATCTCCATTACCTTAAGCACATATCTGACAGGGGCACAAACAAGGACATCTGTTTCCTCTTCAGTAAGCTGGAGAAAATTGCCATCCATCCAGCCTGTAATACAGTCTAAGCATCTATGCAAGATGCCTAAGTTACAGTAGGAACATCTTGGGCTTAGAAGAGATATTTAACTGAACGTCATCTGTGTAGCAGTGATAATAAATGTCCTTTAAAAGTGCTCAAAATATGGTGAAGAGGGAACAGATATAACAGCCAAAAAAGAGCCCTGTAACAGAACTTCGTGACACACAGTAGGCAAAAGAAGTGGAGAATCACTTCAAAGCAGCAACTCCGATACACCCGCCCAGTATCTCAGCTAGTGGAGCACAATGTCATGGTCAGCAAAGGCAGAGGTCAGGTCCGGCATCAGCAAAACAACATTCTCCTGCATCGCTTTGCATAGAAATGTCAAAGACTAAAGAGAGCGGTTTTGGAGGAATGAGCTCTATGAAAGCCAGATTTAAATGTACCAAGAATGCTGCATTTGTCTAAAAGAGATGTGTGCTGCTTAGCCTCAATTTTTCTAAAATGCTACTAATAAACAGTAATTTTGAGATTGGTCTATAACTGTGATAACAAGAAGAGTCAAGTTGGGTTTTTTTTAAGTGATTGAAATACAGCTTTCTTAAAATAAGCAGGGACTTGGCCAGAGAGTTGTGAAACACTAATTATTTAAAGCACACAGGGACAGAGACTGAAAGACAGTTTTGAACAAAGATGCAGGTAAAATGTTGAGAGAGCAGGAGAATGCTTCAATCAACTACTATTAATAGTAGCTCAAATTAGGGATTTTGGAGCCCAGCAACCCTCCAGAAGAAGCTTATTTTGGCTACTTGTATTCACGGTCTCCTTCTTTCAGTCACGGGCACAACCCTAAAGCAATACATCGGCTCTTCCTCCTGTGGGGCCATCACTTTCAGGAAGGGCTGTAGGAGTTTGGTGTTTTGTGGATCGAGTAGTAGTTGTGATGGAGGTCGTGGCACTCTAATCCCTGGTTGATAAATTTAGCTTTAGGAAAATGAAATGTCACTCATGAAAAGAACTGTAAAAAACACAAAAACATGAAAATTACTTCCAAATAAATGTAAAATAGGAAATAAATTAAAGATAATAAATTAAAGATAGTATTTTTTGAGATCTTTAAAACAGCTTGACTGCTTAAAATAGGCGTCAGAGGAATGTAACGTGCAGGTTATTTTTAGGAATGTATTCTGAGCAGTTAGCGATCCAAATAGATGTCTGCAGGCTTTGCTTTTATGTAAACACCTCAAACCGTGTTTGTAATGTTATTTTCTCTCTTCTCTTTTCTTCTAGGTGAAGGTGATGCACAAGCAGCTGCTTCTCTTCCATAATGCCATCTCCGCCTACTTTGCTGGCAACCAGCAGCAGTTAGAACAAACTCTTATACAGTTCAATGTAAAGTTAAAGCCCCCAGGATCAGATAAGCCATCGTGGCTGGAGGAGCAGTAATATGCATCCAGGGTTCAGCATTTTGACATGTACAGTTTCATGCTGGCAAAGTGGTTAGAAGGAGAGGAATTTAAATGCATAAAGGAGTATATTGTAGAATAAGTAGCAGCCAGATATAGCTCTTTTGTAATGTTTTTCAGTATGATTTACTACATAGATGAATAACTTTTTAAGTTGTTCTTATGTTGTTTTATGTTAAATCACGAAATTACCGTATGTTATTTTCTTACTCTTTAGTTAGCACAATCATTTCCATCACTTATATATGTACAGGATAGTCAACTATCGTCGAGATTCTCCTTTGCAGTTTGCACATGCATTATTTTGATGTATTTTTAATGTTGTGTAAGGTTCCCTTTTAATATTTCAGTGTATATCAAATGGGAGGAATTCTGAAAATCAGAATAGCAAGTCAGCAGGATGCTGCTACAATGTCATAAAATACCTTCGGAAATTATGTTTATTTTCCTTATGCACGTATTTGGCTATATTCATGAGATCAATTTTAACACATTTGAGTCAAACAAATCCCAAACATGGTGATGTTTTTTTTTCTCTAACCTAATATACAATCATAAATATTTTACAACTACATTTTGGATACAGTGTGAGATCAAGTGCAGCACCAGTGCAACCTACTCTGGCGTTTACACAAGGCTGAATGAACATGACATTTGTGTTTAACAGCAAATCCCCATCGGTTCATAACAAATCAAAAGATCTCAACAATCATTAAGTAATCCGCATCAAAATGTGGCACGCAGTCAGTGTTGCAGTGACTGTAGGAGCTGCCATTGTGCAAATACTGAGTGGAAACAGTGGCTCAAGGTGCACTTTAGGTTACAGTACAAGTTTTACCATCTCCAAAAAACAGAATGTGTGAGTACATTTGTTATAGTTTGCATTATTTATTTACCAAATTGTATGTTACTTAAGATTGTTTTTAGTCAGCTGATTGTCTTTTTCTTCTGTCTGCTGGATGTTTTGTTTCACTTAGATGTGCTTTTGACACAGGGCTGTCAGTTTCGTATGGTTAGAGTTCACAGTATGTATGTAAAGAAAACTCACAGTATTCAGTATGTAATTTTAATTATGTACACGATAAAATATATCTGCAACATGCTTTTAGTGGATTATCTTATTTCTTATTCCTTAAAATATGCTTTTATTTTCCAAAGGCTCGCTTCGTGTAGTCGAGCACATTTTCTCCCAGGGGGAAAGTTTAAATTTTTTTTTTATGTTGTTGGCTTGAAAGAATAAGACTACTTTTGCCAAATGTCATTTTCACAGGGCGACTAGACCTAGCCTAAAGAAACTGAATGTTTTCTTTGAGTTGGTGTATGCAGTCAATAAAGCCATCAATCTGTCAATATTAAAATCACAGACATGATTGCTTTTTCAAGCTTCTCTGCCATTAACACAAATAGCTTTTTAATGTTCACAGTGCTCTCAGATAAAATCAGAATAAGAGATTAAGGTTAGGAGATTAGATTAAAATGCACTCTAATCTAATCTCGTTACCACTATAGGTTATATAATATAACAGTTTGCTGTGGTTTCACATTTTGTCTTGTAATTAAATCTTAAATATATTCTTTACTGTCAGTCCCTTAATTAATTCTCTCAGTATACCTTTCACTTCCTGCTTAAAAGCTTATATTATCCCACAGGTCATTTTTCATTGGAAAAGGCAAACAAAATGGGAAAATCCAATGACTTGAACAGTTCTAACGCATTGCAGGCGCTTCCCCCCCCGGATGATTTAAAGTATCGATCTTGAATGGTTTTTTTGTTGTTTTGGTTTTTTTTGCTTTCTTGCAGTGCTTTTGTTCATTTTCTATCATAATTTGACTTGCAGTCCTGTTTCATTTTTGGAACTAAAGTTTTAAGTACCGAGTCCCCAGCCCGGGGGTTAGATTGCGTTGTACGGATTTCGTTATATGGTCATCAGAAAAAGCCGCATCCAGAGCTCAAACTGTGGAAATCATGTGGAATTATTTTTGATAAATATACACCACCTAGGAAAAAAAACAGTCGACTTAATTCGTGTTAAATGTGCTCCTGTACACAAAAACAAATACACATTCTGGGCTTGTGACTGGCGAGCAATCCGTTATCGTTATCTGATAACGAGCACCTACGGAGCGATGTCCAGCAGTTTACCAAGAAAAAATGTTTGTGCTGGCCTCGGTCAAAATATGTAGAGAAATGTGAGAATTTCAGTTTTTTGTGTACATTAAAACGTTAAATTATGCTACTTGTAGTTTGACCCCAGTTAAAAGAGAGAGAGAGAGAGAGGCGATGCCATCAAAGCGCTGAGTTATGTTTGCGGAAGTCAAACCAGAAGCGGCCAATCAGAGATGGACTTATTACACGGCGTACCTTTGTGAGAGAACTCCCATAATATAGAGTTAAAGCTTAAATATTAGTTGGAAATTTATATATATAATGATTTTAAATCAATGACGGTCTCGCCGCAGGAATATTTACTCATTCATATAACGTTAAATTTATTTTGAATTAGGTTGACAATTTGTTTATTACTTTTTACATAGGTTAAATCGAGTTGGTTTTCTCTGTGAGTCAGATGTGTCATTCCAGTGGACTGCTTACTCACGCAACTCTTTAACAGATGGATAGAAACACAGCGCCTCCCCAAACTCCAAAGGGAAAAGGAAGAGAGAAAGAAAGAAAGAAAAAAGCCAATCCCAGAGTGCCTGGGAAGGTGTGGGCTGTCATGGACTTTAAGTGAGTTCACCTGGGCGTGTCATTTGCACACAGGTAGTTTCGACACTCTTTTCTATCCAGGCTGATGTCACTCTTTACTTTTGAAATTTCACCAAGAGGACTATAAGAAAAGAAACAAAAAGGGAAGCAGAAGGATGGGACTTATGCTGAGTCCAACACAAAGGTGAGTTGACTTTTTCTTTCTTTCTCTCTGGTCTGGAACTAAAAATAATGTTTGAACAAACACTGCTTTTAGTGGTTTACAGATCACAGTGGACAAGCATAGGATCTGTACTGGATAAAACACTAGAACCGTATTTTTGGTTCTCCTAAAGTGACTGTTATGGCAGATTTAAAGTAGACTCCATATGTTTCCAAAGCAGATTGTGAATTATTATAGTGTTTGCTTAAGTTTCAACAACTTTTTAATGAAAAATAATTGGCTACGTCACTGTACGTCACATGTACAGTAAAGAAAGTAAATTCTATACTCAGTGCTAAACAAAGCTGCTCCCTGTTGTAAAGTGTATATGAGGATCTGTAGCTTATGTGTCCCCACCCTGCTTTGTTTCTTTCAGTTTGAATGCATCATCCTAACTGACAACATTTTAAACAAGTCACTCCAGGACTGACTGTTGCACCACATTCCTGTAAAAACGACCAGAATCGCTTCTACACTCACTGCGCTCCATTATATGATGAAATTCAGCTTTTATGTATGAATATGAGTGTGGATGCATTCAAGCCCTGCTGAAAAGGTTCTTGTTAAAAGATGCAGCCAGGAGGTCCTCCTGCACCACCACCTCCACCCCCACCCCCTCCACCTCCACTTCCTCCGCCACCACCTCCTCCACCTCCATCCCTACATGGCCCAGGTCCCATTTCAAGGTTAGAGCGCCGGCGCTCCAAGATGCGCAACTTCAACTGGGAGACCCTACCCAAACACACGGTTATAGGAAAGCACAATATCTGGACAGCAGATAAGACTGATGGGGAATATGAGCTGGACACTGATCATATGGAGGAGCTGTTCAGCCACAAGCAGGCCCAGCAGCAAATCAAAGCTCTGAACCGTCAGAGTCTCAGGGGCCTGCCAAGTTCTGCCACAGCAGGGGAAATGGTGAGTGCAGCTAGCCAGACTATAAATGTGTCACCATCACCCGTTTGTGTAGTGGAACTTTGACCCCCAAGGTTTGTACAATAGATTGAAAAGTTTTTGTATTCTTTCCTGTTTATTGCTGAGATATGGAAGCAAGTTCTTTTGAC
>VUQR01011787.1:27073-66566 GCA_015108515.1 Hemichromis elongatus
TTTTGTAATTTTTCCTTTTTTTTTTTTTTTTTAAACAGTGTCCCTCATTTTCACTGAAAGGACTGAAAGGACATAGGAAAAAAATCTAGCTGACTACTATCCTAATAAAAAGCCTTTTCCAACATCTAAGCTAGTAAAAAAAACTCTCCTTGAGGTAGGCTTAGGCGTACTATTGTCAAAGCATGCCATTAGATGGCTTCATAAATACAAATACAGGGGATTTACAACAAGGTGTAAACCACTGTTTACCGCTGTAGAACAAAAGGCCAAATTGGAATTCTTTAGAAAACAAAAGTGCCCGCAGATTTCTGGAGAAAAAAAAATCTGTGGACAGAACCAACATGAACCAGAATAGTAAGAAAAGTGTGTAGAGAAATAGAGAAACGGCTCATGATCCCCAAAAATTCCACATTATCTGTCAAATAGAGTAAATGCAAAGTTATGGCATTGACGTGTATGGTTGCCAAATTGGGTCACTAGTGTTTAATGATGATGTGACTGCCGATACAAGCAGCAGGAGGAATTTTGAAGTGTACAGGGCCATATGCTCTGATTCAGCCACGTGCTCCACAACTGATCGGGCCATGCTTCCCAGGGCAGATGGATAACGACCCAAATCATTTTGCAAGACCTCAGTTTCTCAAGGCAAAGACATGAAAGATTCTTCATCAGGCAAGTCAGTCATCTGATCTCAACACAACAGAGCTTTTCAGTTGTTACATAACAAACTGAAAACAGACAGACCCACAAACAAGCAGCAACTGAAGGCAGCTGCATTAAATGTAAGGAAGAAAAGGTAGCATTTGGTGATGCTCATGGATTCTAGACTTCAGGGAGCCATTGACTGTAAATAATTTTCATCATCATTTTCATGAAAAACAATTTTTATATTTAAAATTTTATTTGATTGTCAAAATGATTGTTTAACTAGAATCAACGCTGCTGGTGTACAGAGGCAAAAATAACAACAACAACAAAATGTCGCACTCCTTTGGTCTCAGGTTTACATAGTTATTTCACAGCTTTCACTTAGGTTAAACAGCATGCAAAGAATGTGCTCTCCTCGATCTTTGTGCAGTTACTTAAACTCCTTTTGCTGAACAGTAAAAAGGATATAAAAACAGCCTCTGATGTGCAGAGTGGATGCATGGATAGATTTCTATTAAAATCTGCTTAAAATTTCTTGTGCAATAATGTGTGATGGCTGGCTGCCTTGTTATTGTTGTTTTCATTGTTACATCATCCTTTCAAAGGGGAAGTCATGCTGTTTATCATTTGACAGCATATTAACCTAGATTACTATGTCAGTCATAAAGACATAAAAATATGGATCAATTCAGTTAAAATAAATGGTTATTTCTTTACATGTTTGTAATAGATTACTTTAGAGTTGTGTTATTTTTTGTTGAATTATCTATTTTAAACCATATTGAGAAAAGCACTGTCAGTGTTGTCAGTCTGACCTACATTATGTATGTCTGTTCTAGTCACTGCTGCTGCCAGACTGCTGCAGCCATCTTGACTCAACTGGAAGCAGTCTCCATGGCAACTCCACCTTGCAGAATAAAACCAAGAGACAATTGTTTGCCCCTCACCCCAAGCCCCACCCCCCAACAAACTCCTTATAGCCTGCAACACAGCAGCCACCAAACACTGAAGGCCTCCAGCATTGTATTATACAGTGACATTTGTGTTCTAAATTCAAAGCCTGCGTGAACACATGCAGACCACCCATTTCAAATAATCCGGCAAAGTGAAAGCTGTGCAATTCACTAAGAAAGAACCCGAGTCTTTCTTTGTTCTCAAAAGCCTCTTCTAAGTGAAAACACAGCATATCCTATTACATATTCCACACTATACCACCACCTGGCCTCTAGAGTGCTGTATTACGAAAACTAGCAGGACTCCTATTATTAAACGAACACACCCACCCCCTTTCATTCTCTAAAAAACAAACAAACAAAAATCCCGTCAGCTCTCTGGCATCATACTCTTTATAATAATTAGCATTTTGCATGTTTACTGATATATAAAAAAAAAAGTCACACGAAGAAAGGTTTAGGGAAATATGATTAAATCACTATATTGCCGTCAATTTTGTGCTTTTTCGTTTCACAGTCATCATTTTTTGTGTTTACATCCTAAAAATCCAAAGGGTAAAGAAACAAACGTTGCCCTTTTAAAGGAAATGGTTGGTATCCAAGAAAGCCAAGCCCCTTTGCAGTAGTCAGATTTATCCCTCAGTCAGTTCGCGAGATTTTCCCCGTCTTTTGCATATTCCCCGCCTCCTCCATATGCTATTGGGTTCTTTAACTCCTCCCATTAGTCATCTGACCAATGCTGCGCATAAACCACTCCCCTAATCTCCTCCTTTCCCTTGTCCTCTTCCTTACTGTCCCCTTCTTCTCCCAGACAGACCCTGCCCTTTCCTTTCTGTCGCCCTGTCTGTGGATTCTGTATTGGAGAGGTTTGGGACACTGACAATGGGAAGCTTTCTTTACGGCCTGCAATGCTGACACTCCTGTTTGTCCTATTGGGAATTTATGTGAGTACAATGTAACCATTCACTTCTTTTATTTTAAGGTGTCGAATTTCTGCATTCTCATCCTGCTTGTTCCGTTATCCGGAGTCCTCAGTGATACAATGACTGGGCTAGAAGCAGATGAATAATTGATTACTTCATCCCAGCAGCATCTGTGCACGGATAAATCACATCAGACGGGGCTGTACTTTAAAAAAAAACCCCACACAAAACAAAACAAAAAAGACAAAACGCAATGTCCTTCTCCTTTGAGCTTTTTTTAATTGCAATAATCAAACAACTTAAAGTCAACGCGATTAATTCCAGCACCGTTTAAGACAAACTGTTGCACTGAAATTCTCTATTGCTCTGATTTTTTCAAAACATTTTTTTTTCTTGCTTCCTCTTCCAGCCCACACACTTCTCCATTTTAGCTCCTAGCTGGCTGCCGGCTCAGTCGCAGGTGGGCATCTCTGCTGCAGTCTGAGGGCTGGGCTCTTTAAATCGAGCATACATGCTCGTTTGTTAGAGGATTAGCGATCTTCCGTTGGTTTTCCTCATCTGAATGTATGGAGTGTGCTGCTGGGAAGTTTTGTGAGCCACATGTGAATCGACATGTTGTCTTCTTGTGTCACCCTGTGGCTCCTTGTGTTGCACTGTACTGCAGCAACAGCAGCAGGAGGCAATGCATCATTTTTGAAGACATTTTTTTTTTTAGTCTTCAGGCCTGGACTGTGAGCAGATGGCCCAGTGGTTTTGGTATTGATTGTCTTTGTTCTAAAAGGCTCGTTTTATATTTCTCATTTTTGGGTAAAGGTATCTCAAAACTTGAGTACTGAGTGCAGCTGATAGAGATGTTTGGCTGGTTTTGCTCTGCTGGCTGCTTGCACTGGGTCACAGGGAGGCTGCAGACGCTGCAGGATGCTGCGCCAGAGGGCAGATTGTAAGCAGAGCTTAGAGGGTCAAATGATATGTTTTCTTAAGGTATACAGGACAGGCAACATGTGCAAGAGAACCAGGGGACCAGCAAGGGTGCTGTGTGGGGTATACAGTCTTATTTCTAAATATTGAGCAACAGAGCTTAAACTGTAGCTTAGAAGTGACCAGAAACGGCAACAACCTGTGAATACTAATTTGATCAAAGGCAGATAGATATGTGGCATTAGTGAAGATGTAGCATATCTCTTACCTGTTAACCAAATCAGTCCCGGTGCACCAACACAAATGAAAGGTTAGGGAACTTGATAAATATATCATAAAAAGATAGATTGCAGAATAATTACATTTTTTATATCTTTCATATTCAATGGTTTATTGACCTGCTTTCCATATTATTATATCAGTATTTAAATGAGGCCCGTGGCAGTCAATTCTCCTGGGTTTATTTTTCCCAATTTGTGCATCAACATCAAATGGAAAATTGATTTAATATAATATAATGCAATATCAGATTATCTGGCTCCACTGTTAATTGCTAGTTGGTGTATGATTAACCTGATTTAATATCATACACAAGTTGGATCATCACAGCCCTTCTGGTCTTTCCTAGTTGTCATCATGAGGTTTGTTGAAACCCCAATTCAAAGTAAATAGATTAGTGTAGGTAATAACAGCAATAATGATTATTATGATTTGTACCTCTAGCCAATTAGAAAGCACAGTTATTTTGAAGTTTAGGGCACACAGTTTGAAGGTTTAATCGCCATGAAAACGATCGTGCATATTTTGTGTTATTAATTCGTTTATTCTGTCAGATCATTGCTCACTGATCAACAGAAGAATGACTGTAGACGAGGCAAAGTTTTGACTTGAGTCTAATTGTCAGCTGGTGACCCTGGTCAGTTCCTGATACGGCAACCTAAAGTTAGAATATAATGACTTATCACAGCCGGTGCATGCAGATAGTACACAGGCTACAGATGACCATCAACCAGTACAAGGCACATCCACCAAACTACCAATGCAACGCAACCGCAATCAGGTACAAAAGAAGGAAAAATGCTAGTGGTTGGATCCTCTAATTCTGCACTTAAGTTTGATCAGTCTTCCCTCTTTTAAGTAGCACTTTTGTTTTTTTAAAAAATTTCTGTTTAGTGCTTTATGAGGCATCGTGAGTCTTTCATTAGACATCATCAAGAGGGATGCAGTCACATCAAGATTACTCGCTATACACAATAAATATTAGATGAGACTTTCTGAAGCAGCAGGATGGTTTATTTCAACTAAAAAAAAAAATCAATAGTTTCTGGAAAATACCTTAACAGTGGACATCTTTAAATCTTCAGCTACTGAACTAAAGTGCTGTTTCTTTTATTGAAGGGTGCAAAGTTCAGAGATGAAGGGCTTCCAAGAATAACAAATTGCATCGATTTTACAGAGTACAGAAAGAGGCATTCACCCTTTAAAACATGTGACAGCACAAAAAAAATCAGTTTTTTTCTTTACCTATTCTAATCACACATACGCTGAGCACTGATACTGCTTATTTTATCAAACCAACATCTGTGCTGCTCTGCAAACTGCCAAAATCAACTACATTTTCCTTAAAAAGTGCAACACCGCTAATGCTTCACAGTGCACAGTGTCTGTATATCTGCAAAGTGCAGCGTGTATGAGACCCTAGTTGAACTATCGAGTCATAGTGTGAGACATCTCAGTTCTCTTACTGCAGGTGAATAAGCATTGCAGGCACCGCTTGTGCGTCGATCGACCTTTTGTTAAATCTGCAGTGCATGTTGTGCCTGCAGACAGGCTGCCCTGCGTGCCGCATTGTCTCCTGACAATGTTTAGGAGTGTGGGCTCACAGGGCGAGACAAAAATCTCCTGTTGTCAGATCTTCTCAATCTAAACACAAAACAAAATGCTGAAAAACTTCCACAGTGTTAGCGTTCAGAAGTTCAGTGTCTAATTGCAATCAGTAAATGTCTATGCTAGGCCCGCAGATGTGTTCCACTCTTATGCTGAGTGAATCATTCTCAATAGCCGTACATACAATATACAGACACTATTTTTCTTTTATGTAAAGCCCAGCGTTCCATGCTGTGACTGTTCTGTCAGAGATTGATGCATTGAGACGGATTTCTTCATCTGATGGAGTGTAAGGCAGGGGTGGGGGTGGGGTATTAGTCTTGAGAAGTTAGTGTGAATTATGATTGATGAGTCATCACGGAGCCAGGCATCTTTTCTGTCCCTAAAAACATATAAAACAGACCCTGCGCTTAGATCCAGTTGCCTGAATGTCTCATTCTCAGGTCCACTTTAACTTTGTTTTTGTAAAGAGTGTAATGGCTCCACATTGTTGTTCCTAGTGCAAATATAACTGTGTGAATAGTTATGCTTGACCCGTGTTCACCAGGTAGTGCTACAAATTGAGACAATGATCACGAATGTCTTTTGTTATCAACAAAAAGCGCAGTCGTGAATCCTTCTGAACAAAGTTGCAAACAATGAGACATTCGCTGTGATGTAGACAGAAGTTTAGATGTTTTGTGATTATGTAATTTATGCTGTGTCTCTGGAGCATATGCCTTTCTCACCCCTTCTCTTACTTGTCTTTTCTCTATTTATATCCGAGTCAAGCAAACGGATATTCCTTTGTAACAGTCTACCGTCTGGGCTCATAACTCAGAAAATCCTTTTAACGATGTTTTGAGTTTTTAAAAAAATTACATTTCGGGTAATTCTGCTCAGCCAGTGAACAGTTACTGCATGTTGGCACACGAGGAAGGACACATCAGCTGTAGCAGAAAACATAAACTACAGTCTATATTTAAACACAATCTGGACAGCACATCATTGAGGCCAGCACTTCTCTGTCTTCAGGTCAGTGAGGCTTTTACCACTGTTTGCTGGTCTAGTACATAAAAAAAAACTGCTAAAATAAGCTGCTGAAGACTCCTCTCTGCTTTGTCTCCTAAAACTGATATCACGAGGTAGTACCACGGATACAAAGTCCGTTTTCCAAGAGATACCGTATGCAATTGTAGTTCGGTAATACTGAGCTGGCTAAGATAGTAATGCTTAAAATAGATTTAAAATATTGGATACCATTGGAGAAAAGAGACTTGTCTGTTACTCAAATAAGGAAAGAGGAAGAGAAGAAGCAAATACTTTATATGGCCGCTGAAGCACAAACATCCTGGAATCCTGAATAGTGACTATTAAGGAATGGTATTAACAATCTGTAAATTACAGCCTTCTTAAAGGGCCAGTATCTGATTTTCCATTATGTAGATTATAGTAAAAAATTGATTTAAACATCAGTCTTTAATTTGATCTATTATGAAAGTATCATAACTGGGATCTTTGCTCTTATTATTTTCTATCCTACATATACTGTTGAAATGGTGCATGGTTATATTAAATATGGCCAAAACTTCAAATAACTAGGTATTTATGTGTAAGACATGACTATCAGCCAAAAGCTTCAGGCTGCTCTAAATGCTCAGAGGTTCAGAAAGTGTTCCTTCTACTTGGCTCATTACGATGTGTCAGTGGTTGCAGATATTTCTATGCGGTCTTCTCAGACACACAACTGAGGCTGTGATTACAATAGCCCCACCCATCTGCTGTTTAAACCTTTGGGAGGGGCAGCCAATCAGAATAACTGATTGATTTATCTATGGGGTTATTTTTTAAGGAGGGTGAACTTAACTAGAGAGGTCGGAGAGGCGAGAGGCTGTACCAAGGTACAGTATGGTTAGCATACTCAGTGTTTAGTCATGTGACAATTCCATTTCATTGGGCCAAATTTATCACCCTCTTATCTCCTGTGTAAAGGAGAAGAGTGTCTTTATTTACCTGTATCTCACTTAGTCGACATAGTTCTGAGATATTTTAATGAAACATCACTACTAAATTCCTTTTCTAAGTTAACGACAGCTAAATGAATAAATGTCAGTTATTTTGTCACGAATGACCGACTTTATGATCCGTTCATTTCTTTAACCAAAAGTCTTATTCAGTGTTGCAGGAAGGCTGGAGCCCATCCAGCTGTAACTGGGTGGGAGACACGGGTACACCCTGAGTACGTCACCAGTCTACCACAAGGCAATACTTCACATTTCATTTGCAACCGTGATTTAACTTAACAAGTGTATATTTGGGTTGTCGGAAGCGGAGTACCTTGAGGAAATGCTTGTAAGCACAAGCGGCACACGCAGAATCGACAGAGAAAGGCCTCAGGCATGTTTCAAACAAGTATGTTCTGCTGTTGTGAGGTAACGGTGCTAATCGCTCCACCACAGTGCCGCTCTGACACATAGTTATGTCCTGGAAGCAAGGTGATTTATAACCATTAACTGAAATCAGACAAGTAAAATGTAATAACTTTAAAGGCTTGGGGTTATTTTGAGTTATTGCGTTTAAGGACTTGAACTTGCTCTCAGTCTCATCGCCTATAACCAAGAGATGACAACTTCCATTAAATATAATTGTAGTTGGTCACAGAATAACATTATATTATCTCTATAACCGGAATTTTTCTTCTCGTAAAAAGGATTACGTTGCTCTTTCCACCCATTACGCAAATCATGCCCATTTATTCCAGTTAATCCGGGAGCAAAAAGCGCCTGATTAGGAAGCATGTATCATTATTTTTGTTGTTGTTTTTATTATAGAGGACAGCATAACCAGAGGGATTTTTTTTTTTTTTGTATTTAAATTTTTTTAAAAGCATCTACAGCTCTAAAAACAAGTATCACTTTTTGGCAGCAGTGAGAGGAGAGGAATGCTTACCTGCCCTACCAACTGAATCTAAGCAGATTAAGCTGAGGGCAGTGTTTTCTCTGAAGGCGCGCTCCTGTTGCTAAAATCCAATTAAATCATTCATATTACATGCGCTTGTTTTCAAGTGAAAGGTTTTGAGCACACACACTTACTTCAAGCGTGGAATACAGCTGTATTGTCTTTGGACAGCTAGTGACTGGCCTTCGTTCTTTTATGTGCACATGAAGCATTTTCTTCAAAACGATTTTGAAGTGACTGGTCGTGATGGTGTCATCTGAATCTGTGAGACGCTAATCCAGATGGCAGACAGGACCTGACCCTGCAGGAGGAGATTAAGGCACTTACCGGTAACAGTAATGCAGGGTGAGAGTGGCAAGCGACGTTTTGCAGTGAAACAGCTGAATTGGCAAACATGCACGCCGTGATTTTCTGCAGTAAAAAGAGAGGACAGGGACTATTGACCTCATCTGTATGAAGTGCTGACCGGGCACTTTTCACGAGAAAGCCTTGTGATTGATACTTAATCACATGCTTCCTCAAACATTAGAGTAAACTGCAGATTGAAGTCTTTAGTCTGTGTGCGATTAAATATATTACTATGTATGTTGTACATTAGGTATACTCTAAGTTCAGACAGGGAAAGAAGGTTTTTAATGAAAGATCTCTCTGTGGTGAGGCGAGTGGGAGTAACTGAGCCGAGGAGGGCTGCTTGAACAACAGACAGACAGGCGGGAGAAGGGAAGGTGGGGGAGACGGTTGCAATCCTAAAGACAGCGGCCAGCCTGTCGAGAAGGGAGGAGCCTAAAGGTCTTGGCTCATCATACTTCCTTCTGATGTCACCGTTCAGCTGCTGCAATTCAAAGTCTATGTAAAGGGAGGACAGCCCGGGGAGGGGAGGGCTTTTTTAGGGAAGTCAAGGGAAGGGGAGGCATAGAGATTTTCGGGAAGGGCTCGTTGTGAATGGGCTTGGCAGACCTCTTTAGTCAGTAGGCCTTCTAATCACTTTGAAAGAAACAACAATAGAGTCTGCGTGCTTGAGAAAATTCCCATCTGTCTGTGGCCGGGCTCAGGCATACTGATGTCATGAGTGCATTTATGTGGCCGAGAGAAAAATGACAGGATAATAATAAAAAAAAGAGCAGGAGAGTGAGCGAGGGAGGGGAAGAGATGTGGGGCGCTGAGCTGTGAGCGGAGCTGAAATGCCATTGTTATTGCTCGCTGCTCTGTGTTGCAAAGAGGGACAGCTGCCGCTGAGGCCTGCTTGCTCATGTGAGGCAGAGAGCCCAGTTCACCGTGAATTTTTCCCCATCTCCCCTCAGACAGAGAGACAGGTGGTTCCTGAACTCAGCCCGCTAAGAGTCAAGGGAAGGAACTAGAAGGAATTTGGGGAGTGGCTTTTCAAAGCTTCCTCTTCCCTCTAAGAAAAGGGGCCTAGTTATATTTTTAAGGCATCAGCTGAAAGACAACGTGTTGGTTGGTGAGACATATTATAGTGATGCAACAAGGAAACTGATAGAAGGCTCAAGTAGCGTGAATCCTTCTTTTGTCCGGTCTGTGCGTATTGTTTAAACCTACAATGAGCAGGATGTTTTTAGACCCATAAACATGATCAAGAACTTTTGTAATATTATGCATTTTCAGTTACTCAGAATATGACATTTTACATTAGTGATGGTGTACTACATTCACATGTGGCAGTGACTCCTTGCTTATTTCACCTTTTGCATGTTTTGAACTGTATTCAGGTTCAAGGTCAACGGTCAGGTTCACTTTGATTAATAGCGCCACAGCAGAATGAATCTTGTGATATAAGTATAGCTATTTTTAATCTTTCTTGAGCATTAATGAAGCTATCGAGTATCCTAACTGTTCATGACCTAACCTGTTTAAGAACATATCTTTCTAGTATTACAAAGAAAATTAAAACAAAAAGCAAAAAGAGAACTCCCCCCTCAAACAATAAATTAATTGCCTTTGAAGTTTTTTTCTCCTGTAATTTGACATCTCATTAGTCTTCATGTAACTCACTTTGTCAGGGGATAAATTCAGTTAATCTGTAATGAATTTTTTCAGCTTTAATTCAAGCAGTACAATGCAGTGTCGCTAGTGTACTAGCGGATGGTGCATTACAGAAAATTATAAGGAGCCTAGAGTGTCAGAGTTACCTGACCGAATGACAAAACACACCAATCCTCTCGCAGGAATTTCATTATCATATGAGTCACTCACTTTTGTAAGCGGTGTTTATTGACCAGCTTGTCTGTGTTTTTGGACTCCATGTAATCCTTTATGTGCTTATGTACACTATGACAGATGTACAGCACAACATTGGCATGCTAAGTTAATCCCTGCTTGACCCAGTGGTATAATTTCATGTAACAGCAACTCTGCCATCTGAACTGCGAGCCAGCAGGCATCTACTCATCTAGGATTCATATTAAATAACCAAAGTGACACAGTGCCCATGAAACTATCACCAGGAGTAAAACATGAGCCATTTCCATTAGTATCGTGTTTCTATAGGCTTATACTGTGTATAACTTCTAACACTACTGCTGACAGCATAATTGCCTCCACCAACAGTTCTACCCTGCGGTTTTAATCACATGTATAAATTTCTTTCCACTGTGTGAACTCAATTGGGGTTTTTACTTATAAAGTTAAACAGCCTCTGGTGAAGGAACTTGTACTACTGACATAGTTTGATAAGCGAGACCATAAATCGCTCGCGGATACAGGATTTAGATGAGGTTTTATTGTGTTAGCGGCACTATGAGTCATTTCTTCCTTTGCTCAAGCTAGTACACCCTGTTCACCCTGCCTGACTGTTTCCTCAAGGCTTTCTTGACCTTTCTTCTCTTTCTTTCACCCTGTTTGCACAGGTTAAGTGTTCCCAGTGCCCCCTTTGAATGTCTGTGATTATGGCGAAGCGTGAGACTGGCAGCACCAGCCCTGTGGTGAGGCAGATAGACAAGCAGTTCCTGGTCTGCAGCATCTGTTTGGACCATTATCACAACCCAAAGGTGCTGCCCTGCCTGCACACCTTCTGTGAGAAGTAAGCTATAAATCACTTTACAAGCTTTACAAGGTGATTGACAAAAGGAGATGACAGTAAAGAGATGAGCAGGCATAAAACACTAAGAAGCAAAATGAAAAGACGAGTCAGCATTTGGCTATTATAGGACACAGTGTGCTAGATTTTAGTGTACTTTAATATCTTTTTTTTTTTAGCAATTTCTAAATTTGGTATTACAGCTCCTTACTTAAGCAAGCTGTTCAGTCATCATTGTGGATTCTGCATGACGTAAGTCACCAGCTACTCTAAGCTTTGCCACAAGAAAAGCAGACAGCTTTGGTAATAGCAAATACTGGTTTCCACAGCTGTGTTGCTACAGTAGTACTGTTTTTAAATTGTTGTGCTCAGTAACCACTCAAATCACATAGTCCAGGCTTCTAATTAGGTCTCACCCTGAAATTGGTGCTTAACTGCAGCTTTGTTCGTCTAATTAATTTCTTTAACATCTTATTTGATTGTAGATGTCTACAGAACTACATCCCTCCCCAGTCTTTGACACTATCCTGCCCAGTATGCAGACAGACTTCTATCTTGCCAGAGAAGGGTGTGGCAGCCCTGCAGAACAACTTCTTCATCACAAACCTAATGGAGGTGTTACAACGAGACCCAGAGTGCAGCCAGCCTGAGGCAGGCAATGTTCTTGAGTCAGCCAACGCAGCTACAACCTGTCAGCCCCTTTCTTGTCCTAATCATGAGGGCAAGGTAAGCTTAAATAAAAACAAAAAACGCTGATTAAAATAGGTCAGAGCTATCAGACCTCATCTGCATATTCATGGCCAGGCTGCCGACTGTTATTAGATTAAAAAGAAATACCTTCTGTATCTTAACGTTTGGACTTCTGAGCAACCTTACCCTCAGAAATGTGACTTTACTTGCCTCAACTGCACCATCTGCAGGTGATGGAGTTTTACTGCGAGTCATGTGAAACAGCCATGTGTCTGGAGTGTACGGAAGGAGAACACAGGGAACATGTGACGGTGCCTCTAAGGGATGTGCTCGAACAGCATAAGTCAGCTCTTAAAGGTCAGCTGGACACGGTTCGCAACAGGTATGAGTCTACACTGCTTTAACCCATAATGAGTTATGTGATTGCTTTTATAAGACATTAGTAATATTGGATGTATAAAAGTATAAAGAGCTATGATCTGTGTTTATTTTTTTTTGCTCTGGCAGACTACCTCAGCTGACAGCTGCCATTGACCTTGTGAATGAGATCTCCAAGCAACTTACAGAAAGGAAAAATGACTCTGTGACAGAAATCAGTAATACCTTTGATGAGCTGGAGAAGGCCCTCCACCAACGCAAGACTGCTCTCATTACTGAGGTGGAAAACATCTGCAGCACCAAGCAGAAGGTCAGTGATCTTATTCATTTTAAATTGGTTGCATTAAAAAAATAATGACGTTTCATATTTTTGTACTAGCTCTGCTGACTGTCTCTGTTTCCTTAGGTGCTTCAAGCTCAGCTTACCTCTTTGCTTCAGGGCAGAGAGAACATTCAGAGTAGCTGTAACTTCACCGAGCATGCCCTGAGCCATGGGAGCGCCACTGAAGTCCTTCTGGTCCAGAAACAAATGGGTGAGAGGGTGAGTGCTCTGGCAAGACACAGCTTTCCCGAGCATCCTCATGAAAACGGACATCTGGAATGCCAGGTGGAGACGGATGGATTGAGGCGCTCCATTCAGAACCTAGGAGTCCTGATCACAACAGGGGCCGTAGGCCATACCAGCGTTGCCACCGGTGAAGGTCTGCGACACGCACTAGTTGGCCAACACACCACTATCACAGTCACCACTAAAGATAAAGATGGAGAATTGGTGAAGACTGGTAATGCGGTTCTTAGGGCAGAGATTATCTCTGCGGATGGGGTGTGTACTGAAGCTGAGGTGGTGGACAATAAAAACGGCACCTACGAGGTTGGATACACCCTCCGCTCTGAGGGAGAATTCACCTTCTCTTTGCTGCTATATGAACAGCCTGTGAGGGGGAGTCCTTTCCGTTTGCGTGCTGTCAAACCGTCAGATGTCCTGCAGTCGCCAGACGATGTGAAGAGACGAGTGAAGTCCCCAAGCGGAGGAGGAGGTCATGTTCGCCAGAAGGCCGTGCGCAGGCCTTCTAGCATGTATAGCACCACCAAGAAAAAGGAAAATCCAATAGAGGATGAGCTGATATATAGAGTTGGTGAGTGAATAACCATTATTTTGGAATACTGTTGACTACAATCTTCCATTCATGCATACAGTATTTTTACACATTTGATGATGCTTTTAATTTACTTTTAGTGGCACAAAATGTTGACCTATCCTTAAGAATTTTCATATATTTATAGTGTTAAAAACATGATGATGTTTTGTTGATTTGACAGGAACAAGGGGGAGAGATAAAGGAGAATTCACCAACCTTCAAGGCATCTCGGCCTCCAGTAATGGTCGGATTGTGGTAGCAGATAGCAACAACCAGTGCATACAGGTCAGTGGCTAACCTATTTAGCCTCAAAGAATTTCTTTCTTTTTTTTTATTGTTTAATAATTTCTTTTTTTTTTTTTTAATAGGTTTTCTCTAATGACGGCCAGTTTAAGATGAGGTTTGGGGTTAGAGGTCGTTCACCAGGCCAGCTGCAGCGGCCCACAGGAGTCACAGTAGACATGAACGGGGACATAATAGTAGCCGACTATGACAACAGATGGATTAGCATTTTCTCCTCGGATGGCAAGTTCAAGGTTGGCAATTCCAGTCAGTAAGATAAATATATAATTGATTTAATTTGAAAATGAAACTAGATTATAAAACAAAACCATAACTTTGTCTGTAACAGAATAAGATTGGTGCTGGGAGATTAATGGGCCCCAAAGGTGTGGCTGTGGACAAGAATGGACACATTATCACGGTTGATAATAAGGCCTGCTGTGTCTTCATCTTCCAATCAAATGGGAAGTTGGTGACAAAGTTTGGAGCCAGAGGAACATCCGACAGACACTTTGCAGGTACTGAGTGATGTTAAATCAACAAATTTGATATTTTTATATATAAATATGATCATTTTATTAACGATGTCTCTTACAGAAAACAACAGAGATGAACACTTAATCAAGTTTCATGTATCAGGGCATGTGATTGGGCCAGATTTACAAAATTGATTCATGTTTCTTCACAGGAAAGTTGATTTGAACAGTGCTACTGATCAGCATGTCTCTAGGCACCCTTAAATTGTTTTAACTAATGAGTGCATGTATAGCTACTGGCTTAATTAGAGACATTAACACACAGTTAATGTTTTGGTTGTTGCACTGATTGTCTTAATTATAAATGATAAATTATACACCCTGTCATCATAGCACAGCAGGAGTCTGCACTTCATGATGTACACTACTGCATGCCAAGTTTTGATGATCGTCCTTCCCTGTTGTTCAGATGCCGGGTGGAGGGGTGGGGTGGGGGGACTAATATGCATGCATTGCTGGAATCCCTCATTGATGCTGCTCCCGTTGTACAGCAATATTTAAGTTGAACTCACCCGTTCGTTCACTTTCATTTCTCACTTGGAACTTTTCTTTTCTTTTAGAGAAAAGTGGTGCAAACATTGCACTGGAAACAAAGATTAGTAAATCTGGCCCTGTTTTCAGTAAGTAATATATTCACTGTGAATGTGAGCTAAGAAAATGAATTTTTTTACATGTTGGTGCTTCAGCCCCGTCATGTCTCAGCTCTGAGTGTTTCTCTGTGATCGCTTGGTGTCTTGTTTTTGATGTCCAGAAATAGTATGCCGCTTCATCTCGTGCACTGTAAAGGAACGGATGACTCATCTTTGCTGTTCCCTCCCTGTCTCCTCTGCTTTCAGGTCCACACTTTGTGGCTGTAAATAACAAAAATGAGATTGTGGTGACAGACTTCCACAACCATTCGGTGAAGGTATGGCTTGTTGCAAGTATGTGGGAACGTTATGTTTGAAAATCTGGGACCTCTTTCAGAAAGTGTGTTCAATAAAATCTGAGTTGATTAGCTCTGAGATCAGCAAGTCGGGAGTTTTCGATTCCAGAGCAGCTGATCAAAGTCAAACCTAAATAACACTGAGTTAAGGGTGTACATGAGTAGAAAAAGAAAACTGTCATCAGTAGGGCTCCAGCACCAGGGTTCACCATGGCAACAGGTAAATAAAGAGCAAAGCCTCCATTTCATCCAGTAAACTGAAAAATATGAACATACGTCAGTGCTGACCATGGTATTTATCTCAAATGCGAGTGCAGGAAAGAGTCATTTTAATCAGGTAGGTCTGCTCTGCCATCATCATATATTTTTTTTAAACTCTCATTATTATCCCAACTTGAATTTTCGCTAGATAAATCTGTAATCCTAGTTTTCATTTTGATTTTTAAAATTGAATTATTCAGCCATAACTCAACAAGGATAAAATATAAGTGAAAGAAACAAACGATAACAGACAGAGATTGCTCATGGACCGGTGATATTAATTACCCAGATAGCAACGAACTCCAGGGCGGATCCGCCCTCAGGACATTTCTTTAATTAAATAAAAGCTGTTTTTCCTACAGGTGATGACCATTTCATTGTCTGAATGATTATTTAGTAAAAGCTGAATCTCCTAATGGAGTGTAAAAAGTTTAATTTTTCATACAGATAATTTATTATTTCTGAGATTACTGGATAAAAAAGTTGAATGAAAATGACAGAAAAACACTTCTTTAATGTTCCCAGTGTAACCATTTCTAATCTGATCTAATTTCAGCCTGCTCTGATAGATAATGGCTTTCTTACAGCCATAACAACGGTGTTTAGCTGCTTAGTAGTTTAGTAATAGTTTCTAGTATGATTGAAAAAAAAAGTCTTTAATGAATGTAAAGCTTTTTCAGCAAATTTAAATTTAAATGTCTAAGCTTTTAATGTTTTTTATATGTCAGTATAGTTTGGGAGGATGAGGTGTTTTAAATAAAGAATGCAGATCATGTCGGGAGAAATTAAGCCGTTGAACCGATCCAGATGGACGAGCTGGGTAATAACTGGAGCCAAACGGAGTCTGGGTCTGATCCTTATCCATTTTGGATCTTTCCCGCCGTGCAAGTGGACTGCAATCTGGACACATTTTGCTGATCCGTTTCAGAGCATATGAATTTCAGACACTGCGCCTTTCCAAATGTTGACGGCATTTAATGACTGAAACTCAATCTGTGAACACATTTCTGAGTGAGGCAGTCTGTAGCTGCATTTAAAAACTCGTTTTAGTCTTAAAATAATGTCTTCAAATAAAATCATTTCAGCGTCGCCTTCACTCAAATGTTCACATCCTCTCCAAGATCCAACGGTGACAGACATTTTCCACAGTGTGACCAATTACAGTGTGGGAGAAATTGGCTGACAGTCTGACAGATGCATTACTGTCTAGAGTCCCAGAGAGGGAAAGATGGAGACTATAGATTTTAGTGTAAGCTGATTAAAAGTCTAAGTTGCTGTCTCCATCCTTATATGTTGACAGGGGAGTGAATGAAAAAGTCCTTATTAAGAGCTGGTTGTTGTTGAGCTCAGAGTTGAAGTCGGCTTTCTTTCTGGAGCCTAAAACCCAGACTTTCTTTTAATTCAGGTTTAAAAAAGTCAGAGTTTTTAGATAAACTCTCTTTCCACAATAGGGCTGAAAAGAACGAAAAAAAGGCAGACTCAACCAAATATCACACAATCACAAATCAAACGCTGCTGTGCCTCACGTGCTGTGAGGCTATGACTGGCGTTTTTCTTTACTTGTCTTTATGTGACGGCATCATTCACCCGTTTTCTTTTATGTTTAATCTTACCTGACAGGTGTACAATGCAGATGGGGAGTTCTTGTTTAAATTTGGCTCACACGGAGAGGGGAACGGCCAGTTTAATGCTCCAACGGGTGTGGCTGTGGATGCCAATGGAAATATCATTGTTGCTGATTGGGGAAACAGTCGGATCCAGGTTAGTTTGAGGGAATGAATACTTGGACCTGCGTTACACTTGCAGCAGCCTGTCAGTCTCTCATCTAATTTTCCCTTCAATTCTCTATACCCATCCAGGTTTTTGACAGCTCAGGGTCTTTCCTCTCCTATATCAACACATCAGCGGACCCGCTTTATGGCCCCCAGGGCTTGGCTCTCACATCTGATGGCCACGTGGCGGTGGCGGACTCTGGGAACCACTGCTTCAAGGTCTACCGTTACCTACAGTAGATACCCGAGATAGCCATCTTAAACACCGCAAGCACTGACGACACAACCAATGTATTCCACAAGGTGCAATGATTTTTCCAGCACAGCCTTTTGTGTGTCGCCTCACCTTACCTTTATGATGTGAATTGACCATAGACAGCATAAAAGGTGGACGTCGCAGCCGTGACATCATCAGTCTCATTTTGACTTGAGACGAGCATTTTTGCCATCACCATCTTGGTTTCAAAATAACAGGTGATGAGGAGGGTTGGGTCTAAATGTAAAACTGCTTGCTTATTGGCTAATGACTTGTCTGTTACGAGTCGTTAGCCAATGATACCACATTTATCATACTGCAGATAATGATCCTTTTTGAAACATTGTATGACCAAGATTTACAAAACAGACTTAATCTTTTATTCAATGTGCCCCACAATGAGGGACTAAGGCCCTAAAGTCACGAGGGAAGGTTTACAGAGGTCAAGACAGAAAGCCATTTTCCCATAAACTTTAATAGGGTCAAAGTCTCATTTGCAACCACATCTATTGCCATCTGGTGGCCTTGAGATAGAACGCTTATTTAAGCTGCTGCTTGCACTGGCTTCATTTTTGCTAACCTGGAAACTACGTCCATGTTTTATCCTGTCTGTGGAACTGACGGTTAACTTTAAAAAACGAGCGATGTAGCGTACCTCGGAACAAGCAATGACTTGAAGCTATGGACTGGCTTTTGAAAATCTGCAAATACTGACGTGGATGGTATTCTTAAACAACACTTTCTGTGAGAGCTGACAGGGTAGGAGATAGTTGGAACTATTTAATCAGCCATAACTCGTCCAGATGCATGAAACTTTACTTTATCTTGATACCTAGACAACAACACAGTGCACCCATTAGTTGCTTTCTCATGAACTAGTTAATGCTTACAGTGAAATAAACAGCGCTATGCTTCTCCAGCAATGAAATGTAAAACTCATTCTCATTTACTGACATCTCACTTAAGTGTCACCACCATCTGTGCATTGATTTGCTGTATGTACTGTATATACATGAATGTATATTGTGTATATTAGATCACTCCCTATGTATGTGCTATGATTTTTTTTTTTTTTTGAAACACTCAGCCTTGTGGCAGTCCAGATCACAGGAGTCAAAGATTCCCAATTTCAAACATGTGTATGGCAGCTGTTAAAGAGTGTGCTTTCAAACATACCCAGCACATGCTTAAATGAAGAATTGTCATATTTATTGCTATTGTAAGCAGCACAATGATCGTTTTTGTTATTATCTGTTATCTTGAAGGGGAAAAAACAATGTAAAATGCTAATTTATTTTATTTTATACTAGCTCAGCATTTGCAAATTATTTTTCTAAATATTTTTTTCTTTCTTTCAAGCTTCACACTCTCTCCCTTTCCCCAAATTAAGCCCCTTAAAGCAGAATTCAGTATCCACCCGCATCTGGGAAATGTAGATCAGTGTTTGTGCACTTGGGCAGCTCTTTTCCAAAGCTACAACCCTATCTGGTTTTTATTTACAATAACAACAAAAAATATCTGTTTTTAGGATTTGGGGTTCATAGAAGCACTAGCTTGCCTTTAACAATTCAATAGCTTTTATTCAAGCGCTACCACCTGGCCAGAAATAATACATATATCTCAGGAAATCCATCCAAATTTCACAATATCAGTAGAAGAATATTGAATAGTTGTTTTTTTGTTTGTTTGTTTGTTTTTTTATTTCATGAACTCATAGACATAATAGTGGGACAGGAACATTGGGGGCTTTGCGAGAAAACTGTTAATTTGTGCAAATTTAATCTGAATCCAAGGTCATAACTTATTGGGACGGAAGATGAATTCTGTTTTATTGTGTTTGTTGCTTTGTGGTTTTCATATTAGAAGCTGTTACAGATGTATTACCAGAAATGACCGTTTATGTGAGGACATTGACTAGCAAGCACATTCACGCTTAAGAGTACACTTTCTGTGATACTGTTCTAAGCTTTCTGTCAAACCTGAGTCTCTGCCTGGCTTACATCATGCCATGACTCTAAATGAAGGACTCATTTGTTCATTCTATGTAATGTCATACAAAAACACGGTGCCACAACAGAAGAAAGACCGGGTGCAGCCAAGACAGACTCCCAGTCTGACTTAATTAGTAATCACAGTACTATGCTCAACACTTTGACACTTCCATAACCTTTCAGTGTGGAGCTTTTCTGAGCTGCAGGATATGACTCAAATTCCACCAGTTAAGTCAGCTAGGAAGCTGTGCTTTTCATGCACCTTGACTTGTTGCCAAACAGGAGCAAAGACACGCTCATCTTTTTGAGATGTGTCTAAAGCATTTTACCCAACCCAGTCTTGTTTTCTCTATGAATATGCACTGGTAATAAAAGCACATGATTTACTGAGCTGTTGTGTATGCGTGTGACTAACATTTATTTGATTTGCTCTGCAGGCAATTTTTTTTTCCTCCTCCCACCAATTAAATAAAACCAAATGGTTTAACAGTAGCGACAATGAAATTGTAATTTACACAGGCTCTTCTGACACACATCTTGGGCTACAGTGGGTACAAATTCACTGACTTGTGAAGACGCTGCTTTTCTCGAATATTTTTATATTTATACACATTTCATAAAACCACTAAATTCGAAGCAATTTTCTTGAAAAATTATTTATTTGCAGACCATGATGTCTTCCTGGTCTATGTTACAAATACTTACAGCACATACAGTATGCATCTTTTAACGATAACTGTTCCCAAAACATCCAAATGGTATATTTATATGTAATACATATGTGTATATACATAGATACATAAATGTGCAGTACATTGATACAGTGTCAAACCTAGATAAGCAAGCAAAATGTGCACTGAAAACCCAAAAAAATCATACTGTGGATAAACATTTCATCAAGGTATTTTATCAGAGGTTGCATAGAATTGTTTTAAATTTCAAAATAACAATAATAATAATAAAAAAAGCGAATAAACCTGACATTTAAAAAGTGATCATGAAGTCGATGTTTATTATAGGATACACAGTAGTATGAGGTAAACAGATTTTATGGCAACATGGATAAAGTTTTTCGAGCATTTCTTCTTTCAATGCAAACATGACACAAACTGTTAATATCTACTGCAATGTCACAATAATGAGCATGTCGTACCGTTTGAGAAAAAAAAAAGATTCGAATCAAAATCACTGGCAGATAAGGATTGATTTATGTCAACAGAACAATACTTGGAAAATAAATATATTAAAAACCAAAGTAAAAATCAAAGAGAATAATTGCAGATTAAACATTTCATTCCCTTTAAGTGAAATAAAGCGTTAAAAAAAAGCACAGTCAACATGTAGCCCTGTCGAGAAAGGGATTTAGCAAGCTCTACAAAGCTACAGTAGGCAACACTTACAGTAGAATTTAAGCGTACCAGTTGTGAATGTAGTTCCTGTTAGAAATAGTGGATGTGAAACCATTACTACACTACACTGTACACTGCAGACCAGCTATCCTGAAAGCTTCTGTAACACCACAGGATCCTTTTAGAGAACTGTTTAAGTTCCCCTATCTTATTCAGTGCTATATGTTAACTAAGAGAAGAACAATAACCATTAGATAAATACAGTTTCTCATGGGATATACTGTAAAATACAAACATGTGGAAGTACAGTACATCACACACATTTGCCACAAGCCAGTTTAAATCAGCATTGAGACTTTTTTAAAATCCTAGAGTACAAAAATTAATTGCATGCAAGAACATAAGCACAAGAAAATAATATTCACTTGGATGATTTTCAATTGAGCGTTTTACTGAGCACACAGGACAAACATTTTACATCATAAAACCGTAAAGTCCTGTGACTTCTTAGGCACACACAGATTTGAATCATTCTTTGTAGGAACAGACAGGTTTTTCCAGTGAAAGCGTACCATGGACAGTGTCAGCAAATGCAAAATATCCGCCCTCCCGAGACCTACTCGGCAAAACACCAAACGCCATTCAAGGTAAGAGGCATCTTCTGTAGCACCTTTGGAAACTTAATAACACCTTTTTTGGATCAAGTGGCATCAAAGGCCGATCAATAAGTGACAACTTGACAAGTGCCTTAAAACAGCTACTAACACTGTCCATCTCCTAGTGTCCAGACCACTCTCCAGCACGGGGAGTGATGCAATATTTCAAGTAGATTTCTGAATAGAATCAAAGCTCTTGTAGTTTGTGTTGTTTCACACGCAATCTTCAGTTTTTTCATGTAAATGTGAGGCACTTGCAACATAAAATAACTTTCTCAATCTTCAGTCTGTCAGTTAGACCTCTGAGCTGTCACTGATGTTTTGTGTCATCATGGGTTCTGCGCTGCTGGAGTTCCTGGGAACTTCTTTCTTCTCTTGCTTTGACCGAACTAGTAACACCACCACAATGATGACAAGAAGGGTGAGTAGCAGCCCCACAAAGATACCAATCATCAACACCAGGCTGTCGTCACCGTCTCGCTCTTTGAGCTCACGAGGGATGTTTCCTTTGGTAAAGATCTCTCTGTCCGGGCTCGTCCTCTGTTGGCCACTGCGGTCCAGGGCGATGTGCAGGATGTTGGTGCCACGATTGTTACTCACACCAATGTCCTCTACTATATCTAGGACATCATTAGCTGATCTTCTGAGGCGATGTTGACTCTTGGGAAGCAAATCAGTGTGCTGGCTCATCACGTGGTACTCCAGGCTTCTCTTCCCTATGCCACGGTTGGCATTGTCCCGAGACCGGACAGTGTAGATGGTGTGTATGTACCACTCTCTTCCTGCAGCCATCTGAAAAGAGCAACAGCTATTATTTTAATATCCATCCATCCATCCATGGATCTTAAATTAAACAGATACAGAAAAGGGTACAATTGATAAAGTGGTTTTTGCCACCCCTCCCCAACTCCAGGCCTCGAGGGCCGGTGTCCTGCAGGTTTTAGATCTCACACCTGAATCAAATGATTAGTTCATTACCAGGCCTGTGGAGAACTACAAGACATGTTGAGGAGGTAATTTAGCCATTTAAATCAGCTGGACACAGGCCCTCGAGGCCTGTAGTTCGACACCTGTGTTTTAGTGGAAGGCTAAAAGTGTATCTATTCTCAGAGGTCCTTAACTGTCAGCTTTATTTAGCTGTATCCATTACAGTCAGATCTAACAGTTCTGTGCAGAGAGTAGTACACATGTACTATTAAACCTTTATTTTTTTTTGGCATTTTCTTGTAAGGAACAACTTTAGTTTTATTTTGTGATTAAAGCAGAGCTAAACATTACAGTCCAGTCCAGTCTAGTCACTGCATAAACCGAACAGAAAAGCACAAAACTTGTTTAACCATTGGAAAATGCCCTTCCAGTCTGCAAACTTAATGATGACTTTTCCTTTTTAACGAGCCAAGAAACACAGATTCCCTGACCAAAAGCAGCAATTTGGACATGGTGAAAAGTGGAGAGTGTGAGTCATACCAAAAATACATAACTCTGGTATCATAACCTCTATGAAAGCAGAACCTAAGGAGTTTTTCATGAGGGCACAGACACTGTCTGGTCATTAAGTCTTTTTCTCTATCAGCTTGTTAGGAATAAAATGTCAGCAGAATAAAAATTAGTCTGGTGCTATTAGTGTGTGAGCTCTACACAGTGGGATACCATGCTCACGTTAAATTAGCGCTTAATAGATTCAGTGTAATGTATCCTCTGGAATGAGTCATGGGTTTGTGATTTTAGATCATGTGAAATATTTACAAGTATGTATTTAATGTGTTTTTACTGACCTGGAAGAGAGCTTTAGAATCCATTCTGAAACCATCTGAACCAGGTTGTCTCACCAGTGCTAAAGCACCGGGGTCATCCACTGCCAGGAAGGCATTAAAAGGTACATCACCAAACACACGAGCCTGGGTCTCTGGCTGGGCTTTGTCCTGAAATCAAAAAATTACACATCCACACAGAAAAACATGAAGTCTGGATAGGCCCAGAGTGCGCATAACACTATAAGAATTTTTTTTTGTTGTTGCTTACAATTATCTTGAATCTGTAAAGCAGTGACGGAGCATCAGCCAGACAGCCAAACTCAAAATTGCTCGGGTTATATTTAGGGACGTATCCATCTGCTCCAGTGCACAGGAACACTTTTTCTATGTTACAAATAAAGGAGCTTCCCAAGTTCTGTACTGGATCCACCATCACTCGGCCATAAACTGTATCCCCTGATAAAATAGAAATAAAGATTTCATCACAAGTAAAACACGAGTCATTGCGAGCATAAATTTGATGGTCTAATGAAAAGTTAGTAAAAGTGGTTCTATTATGCCTGCAGATACAGTTCTCTCAAATGACTGTACTTTGCTTAGCTACTATAATGAGAAAAACCACTAAAAGCCCAGCTAAAACCACTCTCCCTCTCTACACTCACTCAGACAGCAGCTCCAAGGACTTTTAAGTGTTTTAAGACCTTGTTGGTGGACACAAAATGCAGGTATTCTCATAATTAGCCTGTTTAGGAAAAAGATGTGGAAGTAGTCAAAATGGCACTTCATGAAGCCCTCATTTTCCTTTCATTTTGTTTTGTTGAGTTGTTGAGTCAGTAAATAATGGGGCACATTTCTGCTAAATCAACAGAACCATTCATCACACAGGGATTTCTTTCTGATCTGTAGAAATGGAGAGAAAGTCCACGCAGCTAAGCAATGAAAACATTCACAGCCATATTTCGAGCTTGGGACTTATTTATTTCATTCCTTTAATGTTAATCTTTCTTTTTCACATTTTTTTAAAAAAAAATTTTGTTAAAGATTTTCAAGGGTAATTAGTGTTTTATAAATGTTACAGTATTACCCTCTGAGAAAGCAGTGTCACTCTCCTGTCCAAAGCCCATGGAGCCGTCTGAGAGCCAGAGTGTCCGTTTAGAAAGTAAGATCATCTGTGTGTTTAGACTGAACTCAGCAGCCACTGGATCACTAACCTAAAAGACACAGAAGACAGAAAACAACAAACATATATACTATTTATTTATAGTTTGGATATTTAACTACCAAATGCATGTTTTCTTTTTTTATACATCAACAGGATACTTTGTTAGACAGACCCTACCAGTGCCAGGTTGGACTCCCTTTTGCCTTCACAACTGCCTTAAGTCTTCGTGGCATGGATTCAACACAGTGCTGGAAACATTCCTCAGAGAGGAATTTGATCCATCTTGACATGATAGCATCACATAGTTGCTGCAGATTTATCGGCTACACATCCTTGATGTGAATTTCCAGGTTCAGCACATCCTAAAGGTGCTTTATTGGACTGAGATATGTTGAATGCTGAGGCCATTTAAGTGAAGTGAACTGTTGTCATGTTCAAGAAACCAGTTTGAGATGATTTAAGCTTTGCGATATGGTGTGTTATCCTGGTGGCAGCTATTAGAAGGATACACTGAGGTCATAAAGGCTGTCATGCTTTGTCATATCCCCTGTTACACTACCACCACCAGCCTGAACTGCTGGTACAAGACAAGATTAATCTATGCTTTCATGATATTTATGCCAAACTCTGACCCTACCATCCTTATACTGCAGGAAACATCGGGACTTATCAGTTCAGGCAACATTTTTCCAACCTTCTGTTGTGCAATTTTGGTGAGTCTTTGTGATTTGTAACCTTGGTTTCCTGTTCTTAGCTGACAGGAGTAGCACCTGGTGTGGTCTTCTGCTGCTGTAGCTCATCTGCTAACAGGTTAGATGGGTTTTTGTGTACAGAGATTATTGGTTCGTTGAGATACTGTTGCCTTCCCATTCGTTTGGAGCAGTCTGGTCATTTTCCTCTGACCTCTAACACCCAGAAAACTGCTGCTAATTGGATATTTTCTCCTTTTTGGACCACTCTCTGTAAATGGAGATGTTTGTGTGGGGAAATCCCAGTAGATTAACAGTTTGTGAAATATTCAAACCAGCCCATCTGACACCAACGAAGACCCCGTTTAGAGTCACTTAAATCCCCTTTCTTCCACATTCTAATTAATTTTTGAGTTTCAGAAGGTCATTGACCATGTTTTACTTATAATACAAACTACATAAAGAGATATCTACATCCAAATATGGAGACTCTATAGGGAATCTAAAAGGACAGGATTTCTGCATGTAGTCCACTTTTAGCCCTAATGACCAATCACTCTTGAGTACACTTGGATTTACAGTACATGTGGAGAGCAGAGAAGGGATTGTATTTCCTGAAATTCAACCTTAAATGATCTGCATTTGCAAACAACAGCCACTGCATTTCTCCATAAAGTGCAAAAATTATCCACTGGCACCATACCACCAAATACAATATGCCATCGAATTAACACATTTTTAAAAAATAATTAGGGGTTTTGTAATAGTGTTTCATTGCTCTCACAAAAGTTGAAATGTTTAGCACTCAAACAGCGTAGCCACTAAACACAAATACGTTTACTTCTGAATTAAGTGGTTAAATGTGATGCAGGCATAACTTGTTAGACAAGGTGGAATTACCTGCTGAAAGCGGATATCCAGGTCGAAGGTGAGAGGCTCTCTGGGATTGCAGACAGGAGGGACTGTGTACTCCAGGCTGGGAGGGGATGTACAGGGAATGAGCTTCACTGTGTACACGCCAGAGTAGTCACGTACCTGAGTGGAAAAATTAGATAAATTAAGAGTAAAGTGCATGAAAAACAAATGAGAAAACATATGCTTTTTTTTTTTAAAAGCAAACTCTCTCCTCACAGCAAAATCAGAGATGAAAATCCACTGCTGGATGGGCTGGCTGTAAGTTGGCTCAGTCCTCACGAGGCTAAGGTTAAAGGTTAAACCAGGGTGTTCAGGACACATAATCATAGAGGTGAGTGGTGAAGCTGTTGGGAAAAAAAGACATCAGTCATCTGAAGCAAACACAAAAGTGGGTAAAAGCTGCAAAACTCTGGTCACTCTTTTTTACACTAAACAAATTCTAGAATCGGTTTATTTCAAATTTTTGAAACATTTTATGAGATGCTAAAAAGCAGCATTGCATTTAAAGCACATATTATACAACTGTTGTGATTTACCTGGATGTGAAAACACAAACAGGCCTCTGAATCGAGCTTCTGTGCGAAAGTTGACAACTAGTTGTCCTTGACTATTTATACGCATGCTGGTTGGGTAAAGGGCACCTGCAAAGACAAGGACAGACTATTTTAGGTTGCATATTTCATTCATTTAAAGGACCTTATATTGTAAAAATGACATAAAAGTATTGTGTTAAATCTTTAGTGCAAACTGCAGTTCAAATCATGCCTTGTAGTTCAGCCTCTGGCGGGCTACCGATTCCATCCTTCCATAAGATGGCAGTGTCGTACACAAATGTGAGCCTCAGCTCCGACTGTAAGTCGAAGTGCTGCCATCCTCCCGCTCCCACGGGGGAGTGAAAGACATATGACACATGTAATGGGACTCGTAGGGTCACAAAGGACTGGACCAGATTAAGCACCTGCAGTGAAAAGCAACATGACATGACAAAGCAAGATTAAATTTAAACTTCAAAGGCGAACCTGGTCTTTTTCCTGAGGTTCAAAGACATGACAACATCACGAACACAGTGCACATAGAATAGCTCACAAAGAAAATGAGGGATAATATTCTGCCATTGTGGCTGTTTTAGGTTATATTCTGAAAAATGCTTCATGTTATTGAAGTTATTACTAAGCATATAGTTATGTGTACATTATGTGTGTGTGCTGTGGACCTAAGGAACACTTTACGGGGAAATCTGACACCATCAAGTCCAGTTTAAGATCTATAGCAGTAAGATATGACTGCATTCTTTATAGTGTACATTGTACCCGCCTGCAAACAGCCTTTTTATGCAGTTTAATAATTGCTATGTGGCTGCAATAATGCACTACATATGTTATACTGCTGCTGGAGATACTGACTCGCTGGAAACATTCCTGCTCTAAAAAAGCTGTCTTAAAATGGTCAAAGTGGTGAAAGTAGGAGCAGTCTCTGGTATCTGCACTTTCCTCTGACCTGTGAGCGGTTCCTGCCTGCACTGGCTCTGTGTTCATGTGGAGACGTGCCTACGCCTCTGGGCATTTAGAGCTCAGGCAAACGATTTGCAGAATGGCCTTCTGACACAACCTGCTGGGCTTTAATAGATTCCCGTAGCCCTGTTAGGCTGGGCACTAAGCCCTGCACTGTGACATGACAGTCGCCCCGGCCTGCACAGAGTTGTCTCCAATCAGCCAGCCTGCCCACTTAGAAGAGCACTTGAGTCACAGGGCAGCCACAAACAAAGACTGTTCCTTTTCCTTTTTTGCTCAAAGTGAACCTGTGAGGCCTCACTCTATACATTTACACACAGTATAAGTCCTGTTTATAAATGTATACCAGTGAAAAAAACATAATTAATCTTTTTTAAAGCCAATAAATGTATTGTTATTTGTTAAAATAATGTCTCAGATAAATGTGGTCACTAATCAGTTAAGAAATATGCAGTCAAGTTTATTTTGCCGGCACCCCACTGCTTACTTGCTAAGACGCGTTTATTTCTGCTACGTTCACTTTTAGATCTCATAACTTCAGGCAACAAAGTTCCACTTGTTGAGAAAGCCTGTTATCGCCTGGGTGATGCCCTTGTTATTAAATAAACCCGGAGCTATGTAAAATGAGTATCTCCCATTATAATAGCAAACCAATATACAATTTGACATATCCTAAGAGCCAAAATATATTTGCAAGTGCTGTAGGGCATGAATTAATAATCATCGGCATGGATTGTAGAGGTTTTCAGCATGATACACCCCACGTACGCTTCCAAACCATCTTTATCAACACTCTGCTTTAATTAACTAAACTTAAACTAAGGATAAGTTGCCAAGGTGAAAACATATGTTGATGCCTGTAAGGCATATGTGCCGAATGTGTGTGTGTGTGTGTGTATACATACATATATATATATATATATATATATATACATATATATATATACACATTATATATATACACATTATATATATATATATATAATTTTCATCAAAGACTGTCAGACATGTCATAGAGAGAAAAGCACAGATTTGCCACTGTTTCATATTGAATCATTGCTCAATTTTGTAACTGTCACAAAATTATGAGAGTTACCAGTCAAAGTGTGTACTTTATTAATGCACTGAGTGATATAAATGGTGAAAATATAAACATTTGTTAATAGAAGACCAAAGAAGACAAATCGTGAGTTACCACTATTTGAATATTAACATTGGTTGTTCTCAAGTGAGAATTTGTCTTGGTATAGGATAATCTAGTGGTGTGTTTGTGACTATATGTGTGTGTTTTCATTTGTGTCTAGGATGATGATTTGAGTGCTACTGAAGAGCAATATTTTCCACTCTGTGGCTCTTTATGGCAAATTGCTTTCCCTAGTATTAGTTTCTAGTAATGTAAAACATAAGTGAGCAGAAATGAGGCATATATTTGTCTCCTTTTATTAGCTGCAGTTCATACACTTACATACACATGCAGGCATGTCTCCAGCTGGCCGTAATGGGAGTAGGTTTATTAATGGTGTCCTAGGAAAGTCTCTATGGTTGATATGAAGAATAATTGTCTATATTTATACATGTGTGCCTCATAGTGTGTCTTTTTTGTGTGTGTTCAGCTGGTGTCATTAGTGCAGGAAGTCCCCCTTTCTTTTGCACTCACCCCTACATCCCACACCCCCTCCATCTCTGGTGTGATAACTATCTAGTGGTGATGGATAAGGTTGAGGTGCTGGCTGTGGAAGTGGTCAGGCCAGGCCACTGATCCCGTGGTGATAGGAGCAAGGACAGGGGCCCTGTCCCTCTACCGCTCCCCCTCATTCTCCCTCCTTTTTTTTTTTTTTAACACCAAACAACAATTGAAGGTCACCTTAAACAAAGCAAAAACATTTAAGTTAATCTGCATTCCCAAAAGTTTAACCATTATTCTCACAAGTTCTTAAGTAATGTAGTCTTAGAGGATCCACTTTTTTACCTCACTGGACACACGGACAACACACACACACACACACACAATTAAAAAGTCTTGAGCCACCTCGCATTTATTTTTATTTTTCTTGCATAGAGCCAGACTTTATCATGATCTTTACAGGTGCTCTTGAACAATAGTTGTACAAGCTCTCCATTTGTTCGTTGAGCCACATTACATTTACCTATGATTCACTCAGTCATAAAAAAGGCGCCTAACTCAAGGGATAAATCAGTGCTGTGTCTACATACAGCAGACAACTTTTCGAAGAACTAGGGCTGTCAGCGTTAATTGCGTCAAATATCCGGTAACGAGTTACCGCGAATCGCCTTTGTGTGGGGCTCGACGGCGCTAACGTGTTAATCGAGTTAGCGCGGGAAGCTCGAAGAACCTATTTTAATTTGTATCTTTAGGCACATCGTTACTGTCACCTTTTCACAAAAACACATAATTTGCTAACAATTCATTTGTTAAACTGACAAAACATGCTGAAGATAACACAGTTTTAAAGGCATAGCATAGTATTTTTGCATTAACACGATGATTCCCATGGAGCTAATAAGCTGAAAACTTGGCACAGCATGGTGTACAGTTCAGGAGTCAAACAAGAAGAAGAGAGCATCATGGCAGTGGATCCAAAAACACTCCCCATGCACAAAAACATAATATATGTATTTAAAAACACACTCATACACATAAAACCCACAGAGATCAGACCTCAACATTACTGAAGAAGTACATCCAGCTAACATCTAAGGTAGAGCTGTGGATTTACATCCGAGAAACCAGGAGAACTATTCCTGAAGACTGCTTACAGAAATTACAAGAAAGCTGCTTAATATAGTTCAGACTAAGTGCAAGAATAAAGGTGAAAAAACTGATTAGAATTAGAATGTGTGTTTGTTTCTTCAGTTTACCTTAACAATTTAATATCACAGATATTATGTGAGTTGACTACTTAAATAATGTCAGTTTATTTAAGAAGCCAGACAATTAATAATTTAGTCTTTTTCAGTGAGATCACTGCTATATTTACTAAAAACAACCACCATCCCACATCCCACTCCCTTTGCTGCACAGTTGCACAATTTTGTTGTACATGTACCTCGCCTATTCTATTCTCTTCTATTTTTACCCTTTAATACAATATCACATGTTTCACATGTATTCAGTGTCCTTAGTATTAAAAAATGACAGACATGATGAAGTCATGATGAAGAGATATGAAATAAGCACAGAAAGCTTAAAAGACCCAATGATATTGAAGAGAAAACTGCAACTATCAGCCGACCACTTATGAGTAAGTACTTAGTGACAGAATGAAAAAATTCCCTTTTAACAGGAAGAAAACTCTGGCAGAACCAGGCAAAGGGGAAAGAAGAGAACAGGGGGGATATGCAAAAAGATACACTATCATATTTATTTAGATTTCAATTAACAAATTACTCCAAAAGCCCAAACTACCCCTCCTACCCTCCTCCCTCCAAATTCGAACTAGCATGCTTAGTTTTACTTGTCCTGCCACTTTTTAATCTTTCTCTCCACTTAGCCTTTCTCCTGTCACAAGAGAAGATATGCAGAGGACTGACCTCTTGTCTTTTTTTCAATTCTGCAAAAGAGTGATTTAGTGATCGGTTTTCGATTAATCTACTGTCTGTTTTTTATCCAGGGTCCTTTCAGAAAAGCAGGAGAAGCTTGGGAGCAGCGCTTGCATTGTCGTGAATTGATGTTATGTCTGCAGACCTCTTACATTCACCTGGAAGAGGCCCAGAATCAGCTACGTCAACTCGAACCAGTGAGACTTAGGTTTGTACAGCAGTTTTCTGTCCAAATTGTCCAGATAAATCTGGCAGGAGGTGGATGTGGGGAAATGCTTGAAACATTATTTATCACTATATTCTGAACCATAAGCATATTGTTTTTTGTTTTTTTTGTCAATAGAACGAGACAACATAGAATTTTCAAATTCATACCATAGGTGCATCTACTAAAACTCTTGGATAAATCGAAGTCAAAGGCAAGGTCAAGTTCACCTTGTATTTTTTAGCTGATACCATAGGTGCATGTACTCAAAGTCTCAGATGAGTTCGAATCTCAGTGACCTACTTGGACCCCAAGGTCAGAGGTCATCTTTTTTGAAATTTTTGAATTTCATACCAAAGGTGCATCTACTAGGAGACCAAGTGGTAGCACTGGTGGCCGATATTTTTATATTATGTGATGATGAAGAGTTTTTATTTTATTTTATATACAATATTGCATCTTAGAACATTCATACATTAATCTAGCATAATTCAGCTACAGGTATGGCCAAGTTCCATTGTTTGGTGTGTTTTACAGACATTTACTGCAAATATTGTCTGTATTAACTCAATACTAGCAAGAAGTTGCTCTTTAAGTGAGCACTACTGGAAGAGAGAGACAGTTTTTCACTGTGGGCTCTGTACATAAATGTTACTAAAAGCTTATAATAACGTTATAATCCAGTGTAAGCTACATCCTTGCATCTGTTCGTATTTGCCTCCTCCTTTTGATGCTCTACGTTAAATTAAGTTCAGTTTTGCTGTGTTTCATCAAAATACTAGTATTACTGAAATATGTGGCGCTCTACTCTAAACGTTTGGGTTCAAGATTCAGTGAAGCCCTACGGGACAGAAAAACAAAGGTTTGGCACTAAACTCACAGCTTTCACTGCTGTCCAGCTGTGCCAATTATGCGCTAATTCTGATAAAGTTGCTTACTGGCATCCCAAATATAGCAAAGCTCCCAGCTGCAACTATCACAGCTATTCTGGTGCAAAATAAGACATGCTTTCTTTGTTAAATATGCCACTATTTGCAGTAAATTGCTTTCCACAAATTTTTAGTTTCAAAACTGACCCTGCATCATCTCTAGTAAATCCTGACAGTAGTTATATATCCACAAAGGGCTTTACACCACTGAACGTCTTTAGTGAATCTAGCCCTATGAAAGTGAAGACATGATAGCAAACAACAGTTTTAATAAAACCAATCTGAAAACCTGTGTGTACCACACTGTATAACTTAACTATTTCTTTTTGTCTCACACCCAGAGGAACAGGAAGTACGCTTTGCCATCTGAGCCACGGCAGCAATTCATTTCCTCATCCAGCCCATACCAGCAAGACTTCACATGATTAATATGCACTGGTTATGAGAGGAGGTGTGATGAAAACTAAAAAGACTAAACAAAAAGAGAAAAAAAATCTTTTGTTTATATATTTATTTAATTATCCCATGTAGAGTGAATGGTCTGAATGGGCTAAAAGCTGTTGTAACGTGTTTATAGGGTTGCGGTAGTTTTATCCTAAGGTATAATTCTTCCTCTAAGAAAGACATGAAAAAACAGAGCAGCACAACCTAAACCTTTCAACTTGTGTTGCACAAATTTGTCAAAAGTGACAGCAATTTAATAAATCGCCACTCTCCATCACACGCATATCTACACCCACCCACACGCATACACACAATTCCCAGCTATGCCCTCCACTGCCCCTTCTCCATGTATACGTAAATGAGGTGTATGCATGGGTGTGTATGTGTGGGTATGTTAGTGAGAGAATGTGTGAGCGTGGGCCCTGCGGTCTGGTCCAGGCATTAGGTAATTGACTGTGTCTTTGCTCAAGGCCTTTCATGGATCACCGTCCTTTATTAGCTCACTTCCCAGCACACACACTGCATACGTGCACACACACACACATACACAAAGTTCCCAGCAGCTCCACCTCAGCCCCTTACTCCCCACCAGCAACCAGACCCAATTGCCCGGAAACAAGGAGTGAAACAAGAGAGAGAGAGGAGCAAAGGAAAAAGGAGAGAGCAGCGACAGGGGAATGAACTAACACGGCCCCAGGAAGTGGAGATAAATAAGTATGAGGAGAGAGTGAGCGGGTGAACAGGGTCTCCTCCAACTGACAAGAGAAATTGAGGGAGTTTGATCCCATATTTCATGTTTCATGTTATCATGTTTTTAAAATACAATTTTAGGAAGGCTGTAGATCTGCATTGGTGGTAGTATTTTGACTTTGCCTATCGTCCTAGCCTCGTTTAGGTGAAAAAAGCCCGTCTAGACAAAACAGGAAACAAATGTGCCAAATATGCTGTTGAATCAACACAGATTCACAGCAAAGCTGCAAGACAGTTTTAACTGTGTGTTACCCACTGATTATCAAATAACATGTTGGTAATTATAGGTGTGAATTAGAATGAGATTTGTTTATTTAAATAGTGGGATGAGCCAGCACTGATTTATTAAGTTCATTCTGTGCGCGTGTTTGCTGACACGTATAGCTATTTTCTATTATTTTATTGCATCTCAAATTGAATATTTGCTAACCTTATTCTCTGTATAGTATAACATTGCCATGCAGGATGTTGTTGAGGAAGATGATAAAGACAGTAGTTGCCTGTCCTCGGCCCAGTCCTGTCATACTGCTGTCACTCAGAACTCATCAAACCTTGCATCTTTCTCTCCGAGATTCCGTGTCTTTGTGTCTCTCTACCTCTGTTTACTCTCTCTCCCCTCTCACTCTGTGATAATTAGTGCATTAGTCCTATCATTGGCATCACCCTGAGCTACAGCAGCAGCCAGCGGAGCTTCTTGTCACATCTCACAGGGCCAGTGGAGTGGACAGCTCAACCCTCGTACTCATCATCTTCATACCGTGCCTAGCCAGCCTCCCCCCAGCCGCATTTTTTAGCTAGGTTATCCAGCCATGCTCCTAATTATTTTCAAATCCTAGCCATAGCCCTCTCACCCAGTCTCTGCCACATTACCTAGGCTTGCTTGTAATCATCACCTTAAGCGTTGCTTTAGCTTCTCCGCACAGCCTGAAGCCTCATCATTAACATACCCCAGTGTTTTGTTTTGTTTTTTTCAGTTTTCTTTGGCTTGACCATCACAGCTCTTGGCAGTATGTACACAGCATCCTCAGACCAAACCAAGCCCTAGAAATAGCCTGTGACTCCTGGACCTTTATTTACCTTAGCCATCTGGGTCACAGTATGAAAGTCTGTCAGTGTACACACACGCATCCGCACACATTCACAAAAATGCCAGTCCCTGCCTCTAGAAAAGCTGAGTTCGCTGTCTCAGGCCAAAGAGTGCTGTGTAAAGGTTGCCCCTTTTCTTGCTTATATGCGTCCTTACCCTTTTTGCCTATATTCCTGTTAACCCTGTCATACCAACACAACAATGATGGTTATCTTGGTAGGATCAAATGCAAAGGCCACTCTTTAGTTCATTTTGTATTAGTATTATTATTATTATTATTATTATTGTTATTTAAGGAGAAATAAAGTGATAAAGAGCAAAATTGAGGTTAAGGGTAAGCAACACACATCTTAATTTGGCACTGAATAGTTGTCTGTACTATAAGATAAAATGCTGTAAAAGATTGTGGACCAGTTAAATGCTCCAGCAAAGACTAATTTCAAATGCAGATATGGGAAAGCCCTCTGTGTTCATGCTAATTTTGTGGTCGTTATTAGCCATGTCACCAGCGGTTCTGCCTATAACCATAGAAGATAGCTAATTAGGAGGCTACGTGCTAATAAAGTACACTACAGTGAGTGGTCACGTCTGTGTTTATCTGTGCTCCAAGCCTTTCCTTCTCTTTTCATTAGACTGACGTCCATCATAAGTTTCAGAGCATCTGATCAGGAGAAACTCACTGATACACACTAAAACACAAGCACTCTTCCCTAGGTCCAGGTCTTTTTTTTGTTTTGTTTGTTTGTTTCTGGAAATAATTTTTTTGAAATACCAAATGAATGAAAAGAAAAATGCATCGACACATAAAAGAATATCAATACTAATAGACAATCAGAACAGCAGACAAAAAAAAAACATTATAACTTCAGTCATAAAAAAATAAACATAAATTTGGTATGAATATTTAAAAGTAACAGCAAGACTGGTTATAGTAATAGCAAAGTGGAGACAAGGTTAAAGTTGTGTTTGCTGTAGCAATAGCTTTGGGTCAGTGGACCACTATACTAGTGTTTTCCAACCACTGTGCTACGGCACATAGGTGTACCGTGAGAAATGATAAGGTGTACCATGGAAGATTATCTGGTTCCACCTGATTAGTACTTCAAGCGATTGGCATGAGTAACGGGCAGAACAATGACATTCTCTTCCACTAGAGGGCAGTACAACTACCTGCTTTAGTAAAATGGGTTGCCAACTCCCAGGAAAACAGAAGAAGATGAAGAAGAAAAATGCGTAATAGTCATGCTGTGAGATGACGCATCATGTAATAGCAATAGATAAATATTTGAAAAGAAAAGGTCTGACCTGGGTCCTGGAGAAAATTCGGACCCAGATGAAGGCCCTAACATGAGTAGTAGTCAGAAGAAAGCGAAAAAGGTATACTGGGGACACACTGAGCCAAGTTGTGCCTGGGGAAAATTATCAATATGCTTTTTGTGACGTTTTTGTTTGCTGGTGTGCCATGTGATTTCTCTAATGTGAATATGTGCTGTGGCTCCAAAACGTTGGGAAACACTGCACCATACAGTGTTCATGTTTCTTAATTCTGGCACTTTCAAGTAAACATATATCTAAAAAGGAGGTTGACCAAATTTGGTCTAGTTTTCATTGCAGCAGTTGAAGCAGCTAATGTTGCAAATTACTCCTGAAATTCTAATAATGTATTTAAACTAAGACTAGTATGAAAATGATAGTTTAAAAATCATAGTTTGATTCTTTTACCAGACTCATAACAGTGAAACCAAAAGTCAATATTTTATAATTTATATTTAAATCTTGGCTCGGAAGTGAACTGTGCAGTACCGGGAGAATTTTCCTGACTTTTAGTTAATATGTGTGGTTTTACAATAAAGGAATAAAGGAAATTTGTAAATAATAATGAAACTGATCAAATGTTTTCCTGAAATTACCACGATTTCATGAAAGACCCGCATTTTGTCAAGCCTGGTATTCACAACCTTTTAATTCCAAAATACCAATAATAATGCTGCCATGTGGGTATAAAAATGTGAAAAAAAGTTTTCTAGGGGTGAAAAGTTTACTTTTGTGGCCATGATGCCAAGTCTTACTTGGAAGTGAGATTTTTAATCTTAATGAGATTTTTTTTACCTGGATAAATAAAAGACAAACAAAAGTCTAAAACAAGTGGATTATCAGAACAAATACACATTGATATACACCAGAATATAAGCTGATGTATCTGTTCTTGTTTCCACAGACTATATCTAAAAGATAGATGTAGTCTCTATGTCAACCCTCATTGATTATTTAAAAGCTGTTATGACATTTCAGGCTTTGCCATCTCATTTTTTAACCAATGTGCTTGAACAACAAAGTTAACCTTCGACACTGTCAGATACTAGCTCTAACTAGCTAGATTGGTTAGCAAGATGCATTTATGTTTTACGGTGATATTGAATGGACTGTCTTTTCCAGTGATCTATCCAACTCGGCTGCATTAGTGTCCATGTTATTACTGTGAAATGATAACCATTTTACAGCCTGTGTAAAACTCAGAAGCCCTGCCATTTCCTCAAACATAAACCATTTACCCGCCACACCGCTTCCTTCTTAAGACCTAAGGTTTATCAAATAACCCACCACTTCACTTACATTATGGTGACATTTAGAACTGTATACAGAGTAATGGCGAGGGTCAAGTTCACACAGCATGATGTTAAATTGACAGTATCTACTACGTAGCAGATACAGTTTGGTACGTTTTGAAAGAGTGAATGACATTAGCTATTTTTGTTAAAAGATTTTGGACCAAACTTTATCAGATTAACATGAGTGACTTTGTAGAACTTTATATCTATAAAATAATGTATTAAAAGGGAGTTGTTTTTGTTTCACTGTGGTTGCCTTAATACGTGCAACAAAACACCACAACCACTAATATATTGGCAGTATTGGTGTGAAAATATAAGTTAACTGCAATATAAAATGCTATGTCATCATAGTTATTCTGAAATCAAGATGGAAGTGTTTTTAGTAGATGTTTTCTTCTCCATGTGTACATAGATGTCAGAGAGAGGAGGCAGACAAGCTGGATAGGGGTGTCTGTACTTTAATGGACTGCCTGTCCCTGTAAGGATATGCTCCACTGAACCATGCTGTATATAGTGTAGTATAATCACTGTCGATGTCTTTCTCCTTCCATCACTTTTCTTTGCTCATCTTTGCAATCTTCTTTATTTGCATATGTTCTCTTTTTCTGACTTCTTCATCTCTACTACCTAACAGCAGCTTTTTCTACACCTCTTTCACTGTATATAAGAAGTGGACATATCAGCCATGGCATCATTCTGTTCATTAAAGGGTTTATTTATATAGTTTCAAATCTCAAAAAAGGTTCCCTCAAGTTGTTTTATACTCTTAAGGTAAAGACAGCAGTTTGAGAAAGAAAACCCCAACAAACAAATGACCCCTTATGAGCAAGCAATTTAGGACTGTGGGAAGGAATGGGCAGCCATCAGCTGCGACAGGTTATGTCTTGGTTTTTTAACCCTGAACTTTATCATTTTTGGTGTCACTGTTTTAGCTTTTGGAGCCAAAAAAAAAACATTTGGTTTGCTTAGGAGCCCACCCAAAAAAAAGGTAGGCTCCCAAGTTATCCATTAACTAAGGAGCTGCATCCATTGACTCTGTTATTACATAACACAGATACAGTACCTGCTATTTAGTGCTAAGTAATTTATAAAACAAAAAGGAACAACAAAAACAAGCAAACCTGAAGCAGACCAACAATAATAAAAAATGAAGCTCAGACTTCTTGGATGAACTTGAATGTACAGTTATCCAGTTCCATGATTGAAATTCTTAGAGGTCAATGCTAGACTGTTGCCCACTTCAGTCATACAGTCATTTGTAGGCATCCATCAGTCAGTCAACTTTAAGTAAACTTAAATGTAATGCTTAAATTTATAGCGGTAATAGATTAGACATGGAGACCAAGACAATTTTTGGTCTCTAAACATTCTTTCTCTTCAGATGCATTTTTTTAAAACATTGAAGTCAAATTGGATTTATTGACTGTTGGGGCAACCCTCAAATGTGCTGCTGTTTTTGGCACTTTCACAGTGGCTTCATTTTTCTAGACCAGGAGCTTGTCTTATTTGATAGGCACAGAGAATCCAGCACCCACATTCTGTGTCTATCTATTGGAGTTATAAGGTGTGTTGGGTCCTGCTGCTTGCAGGCCCCGCTGGTAACAGAGATTATTCACCCATGAACAGAAGAAGACAAACAGCTGGATCCACTTCTTACTTGCGCAAGGGAAGCAGCTAGAATCAGGTAGAGGAGCCGCAGCCCCTTACCTGCCCCTATGCCAACTCCAAAGAGTCAAAGCTCTCCTGCGATCTTTATTGACACACACAGTTTTACAAACCACACCTTCTTTACACAAATGATCACAATAGGTCAAAGCAAAGTGTCTGTCTGTGTGTGTGTGTGTGTGTGTATGTGGTGTGTGTGTGTGGGGGACTTCCTGGTGTTACCACAAGGGTGATGGTCAGCCCCCCAGGTGGGCCGTGTGAAATCCACACAGTACTCTTTCCCGCAAACAAGGAGATAGATAGACAACAGGATGTCTTTGATTCTACATTTCAAACAAGGTTTACACCTCTAAGCAGAATAATGACAAGCTTTATCAGTTAACCCCAACATGTCCCCCCTTTTTGTCATTATTTCTGCACAACACTCCTGTGTAATGTATTCTCAGCTATGCACCACTTGTGTTTGACATTTTCAGCGCAGGCGTCATTTATACACGGGCTTCTGTCATTTCATCTGTCTCCTGTTGCTGCAAAAGTACATGGTTAAAAACGTATCAGCAATCAATTTCCTTATCATCATATGGCAAAAAGCATCCTACAAATAAGCAAATTAATGTTAAAAGCCCAAAAACACAGTAAGCAACACTTTCAAAATCATCTCAGCTTTACTATTG
>VUQR01011788.1:0-19804 GCA_015108515.1 Hemichromis elongatus
ACTACTGGTAACTTGTTTGCCATGTCGCAATAAAAAATATACTGAAAACCTGGATTATTCTGGTTAGTCACATTGTACTGCTATTATTTTTGAACAATACTGTAAGTGCAGATTCTGTAGTTTGAGGAAAAGAAAGAGACCTTACAGGTCTTTAACTTGCAGCATCATTAAAGTTTAACCACAACAAAAAAACAAACAAAAAAATCACCCAAAAACTGCAGTTCCTGGACCGGCCACGTGAGGCTGGCTCTAAAAGTAGGTCAGACCACTCTATTAAAACTCCAATTGGATCTACCAACTGCATTTTGTGTACATTTATGTTTTAGTATTTGCTTTTGTTCTGCAAAGTGACATGATAGTATTTTGTTAGTTTGTTAATTAGCACAAATTAGCAGGTATCTGTGTCTGTGCATTGCAGCCATGCTGTTTATGGCTGAAGCATGCTAACCAAGCCTGCTAGCATTAGCTGAAAATCCAGCATTCCCTCTTCTCATCCGTAAAAGGATCTCTTCCATAAAAACCTGCATGTTAGCATTAAAAATAGTACAGTCAGGATGCTAGTTTATATACATTCTTTACAGTATACAATTCCTGCATGCCTACTTTTGAGGGTATTGTTGCATTGGTCTGAAGAACATTCTCATGACTGACGGATGAAGTAGCACTACGGTCATGAAGTAAAACACGGTGTTGTGTCGAAAAAAGAAAAAAAGGACAACTCCTATCCCATGATCAAGATTTGACTGTATAAAACCTCCTCTTGTTTATGTTTTACATTTGGGTCTTAGCTAGTGATGTTCAGTTCAGGTTCACCAAACAGGTAAATTACAGAGAAATCAAAAAAAAAATGTCACTGAGACAGAATCTTAAAGTGAGAAGCACAAAAATAGCTCATATTTTTAAAGTATTCTAGATAGAAAAAAAGTTCTCAGAAGTAGTTTCACTGGGGGAAAAAAAAAGAGGATGAACAAAGATATTGTACCAATTTCTAGCTACTCTATGCCGCCTTTAAAAGGTACCCTGAAGCAAGAACAGCAAACTCAGAGCGCAGAGAATGATTACAGTCTGAATGAATGGCAGGGGCTTTTATAAAGCTCGCCTGTCGAGCAGATCATTGAATCTCCTCCAACTGCTGTAATCTTCCCATTCCGACTGACAATGCTTTTTATTGTAATCTTGTACTTGACACCGAGATTGGCCAAATGCTCAGTGATGGTAGTGATTTGAGTATTTTGTGTACATTATGACTAATAAGGAACTGGTATGAGGATAATATATGTTTGTTTACGAACTTATCTTTTAAAGTTAATCAGTTTTACAAAAATGATTTGTTGACAAAATAGATACTGGAAGAAGACGCAATGAAAAACCCGACACCTAAAATATTAAATTAGCAGTGAAGTCTTTGAAATGGAAGTTTCTTGTACTGCTTTCGTGTTTTTTTTTTTTTAACATTCATCACTTCAAACCAAATAATAACCTTCAAACTACCACAGAGTGGATGTTTTCTTTTAAAAAGTGTGGTCACGTCAGATTACACATCAAATGTAGTCTTAAACGAAATATTTGCTTTTTACACTATTTGACAAAACCACATTTCTGGTCCATGGCAAACATGTCAGCTAATTTAGGACTGGCACTAATATGATACGTTTCTACTCTAGTTGAGTAGAAACCACTTTTATTTAATTTTGTTTTTACTACAAGCCTCGTTCACTCATTTACACAAGCCACTAAACACTTTTCCACACATTCACACAGATCCATTAGAGGCAACTTGGGAGGTTGCCAAGGAGACTGGAGGAGCTGGGGTTCAAACTACCAACCTTTCTATCAAATCTACTTCCTGAGGCAAAATAAGTGGCCTTCACTCATCAGGTTTTTGTAATCTTCAATTCTGTCTTGTTTAAAGGACAGTAGAGGTCCTTGGTGATGGTTGTTTTAGTGCATGGGTACCTTTTGTTGGATTTGGTGTCATTGTTATTAAGTTTGATTTCTTTAGACCACAACTACAGACTGTATGTGAGAGAAAGATGTAACTCCGTGGAGCCCCAAACCTACTTTCTTTGTTAAAGCCAGCAGGGGATTTTGACTCTTGTTTAAAAATAGAGGTAAAGCTTTGAGGAAAGTCACCCTACTCTGTACTTCGTTCATCAACTCTGCGGATCTTCTCTTCGTTTAAAGCAGTGGTCCTCAAAGTGTGTGGCGCTCCCCCACTGGTGGGGCACAGAGTTCTGACAGGTGGGGCAAGTTACCTGGCAGAAAAGTCACACGGAACTAATGTTTAACATCGGAATCACTTTTACAGCGGATAAAGAAATTTGCAGCAGTTACGTTAATAATATGCACATCTGCTGAAAAGCTGCAGCCGCGTGTGTAAGCCGCAATAAGCCGACAGCTGCAATAAAGAAGTGTACGTCCACATGTTCGCACTTTTCAGTACACTTCTTTATTGTGGCTGGAGCTTTTCGGCTACAGCCTACGCACATCAGCAACAACAACAACAGGACCGAGTTCATTCTGTTTTAAGCCGGCGAGACGTGATCCGAGATGCCACTCTGGTGCGCCCGCCTCCCCCGCAGGTGCGCGGCAAACCGCGCCCCGCCACGGCTCTGCAGTCAAAAAAAGGTTTAGTGCAGCCTCTTAAAGGCAATAGTATTAAACTCTCACTAAATTTTATATTTTTCATCTCTGTTCACAAATGTCTGGATTTCTTTTTCTTTTTTTTAAGACTAACACTCAACTTTACTTTTTCCATGCACGTTGGCAATGCTTAACTTCTTGCTTTTTGAAGAAATGGTGCAGACTAATGAAGCAGTCTAGTGACAAAGGTTACAAATAGTTGTTTGAAATGAAAGTTGTTTGTTTAAAACAAAAATTACCAAAGAATGAGTTAATTATCTAAATAAAGTTGCAGCTAGGCTTTCCTCTCATGGTTTTGTTCAGATGGGGCGTGAAAATATTTCTTCCTGCTATGTGGAGAATGATGTAAAAAGTTTGAGAACCCCTGGTTTAAGTCTTAATTTCTAGTTTCAAGTCTTGAGCACAATGCAATATTCACGTTGTAAAGTATAGTCACCATTAGGACAATAAAGTATGACACACTTTTAGAGAAGCCAAGGAACGCTCATGTCCCGTGGTGTCACCATCAACTCGGTGACAGTCAGCTCGAGACTTCGAGATGTACCTTCACTAAGCCTTGTTGAAGTCATGACAGTACTGTCACAGTGCTGCGTACAACCCACAGCCCAAGTGTTGTCAGGTTCTTATAGGATGTTTTTCATGCTCTGCTCTTGAATATAAATTTCATATATACTTACATTTCGCGCACTATCAGGGGTTTTCTTGTTTTTGTTGCAATAACGTCGTCCTCGTGTTCTAAGTCAGTACAATTCAGTTTAATTTATATAGCGCAAAATCACAACATAACATTGAGACCCTACAATAACAAAGAAGACTAATACAACCAGAAGACCCCAATGAGCAAGAATTTGGTGACAGTGGGAAGGAAAAACTTTGTTTTAACAGGAAGAAGTCTTTGATAATACCAGGTTCAGGTAGAGGCAGCCATCTGTCGTGACCGGTTTGGGTTGATGGGAGGAAGACAAATGATAGTCCATCTAATGTGTTTGTATTGGACTCTATGTAAAATGTAATATTTTTAACATAAAGATAATGCTTTTTACACATTTAAGGTATTCTTTCAGTTTAGTCCCACACGACCAGCTCTCCTGGTCAGTTATTTAGTTAACCCCTGCTAAAGGGCATACATATTTCACAGTGATAAAAGATCCCTGTCCCTGTAAGGTCCCTGTAAAACTTTAAGTTTCCACAGTAAGGCAAACTTGTTCTCAGTAGGTCTTTATAACTTCATAACTTTTATGGCATTATCTGCTATTTTTAGGGCTTCTTCATGAGTGATGGAAGGAAGGAGCAGGAAACAGATTGGTGTGAAAGTTAAGCTGTCAATTTACCGGTCAATCTACATTCCCACCCTCCACCTAAGGCCACAAACTGTGGGTGGTGACCGAAATAAGGGGGCGCCTGGACTCTCCTTTACAGTAAGTGGTTCTGACTACATTGCCTCTTGGACACCTCCTATGTGAAGTGATCTGGGTGTCACTGGAAGGAGACCCAAGACTTGACTGATGGATATTATCCCTCAGCTGGCTTGGGAACACCTGAGTGTCCCACCAGAAGATGAACAGACAGACGTATGGATGGTAACAAAGGTGAAAAGTAAGAAGTAATCTTACTAAATAACCATGTGCAGAAGTGTGTCTAAGAACGTATCCTAAGAAGAAACGTAATTGCAAACATGAACAATATACTGAAGTTAAAGAAAGTGTTTAAATGGCTTCAAATGCCAAAAATGTAAACCTTTAAAGGAATTACTGGAACTAAATTAAAGTCAGTAATGACCAACATTAACCTTGTCTTAACATTGATAATATTTTCTATTTAAGTTAGAAACATACTGTACTGATATCAGGAGCACACACTTTCTAAACTTCTCCACCAACAAAAACAAATACATTAGCAGCTGAGCTAGAAAACAGAAAAATACCTCATGGACAGCAAATTACAGACGATATTTAAGGAGATCAGTCGAGGGTTTGTCTTGAGAGGGGTATGGGAAATATTTTTTTACACACCGATGAGACATCTTAATCTTGGTAGTCACTGTGTCTCAAAAGAAAAACTACATATTCTTTGATGTTTTGTGATAGTGAAATGAAACTGGGAGAACAATTGGTTTAACTTCAGGTATACTAGCTTTAAATTGATTTGAAAAGAAACAAAACTACAATAAATAAATAGAAAGCCCACGCACTAAAAGAGTCTGCGTGATACTCTGACAGCAAAATAAATTCATTCGCAGGCATCTGGCAGACAAAATGTCTGTTCGCCCTTGAGAAGGAGCCACTCTGCTAAATGTGAAATAAAAAGCCTTACCCAGTGTGGTGCAGTTTGAATTCTGGCATCCCATGGACTCGGTTGATGTTACGAATGTATGAGAGACAAAACAAAATATGAGCCTGCAGCTGGCACCTTCACTCAGAGTGAAAGACGCAAAATAGTGAAAGGACACAACAATAAGACAGCATGTAGGAAGTTGAACTAGAGAGACTTTCAAACTGGAACTCAGTGATTCATTGGACAAATACAGCAGTGAACAAACACTAAGTCAAAGTCGCATTACAGTTTGTGCAAATGTTTAATCACTTGTCTTGGCATAGAGCAATATTCAGTGCAAACAGGATTCATTATACTTTGCAACGAGCATGATAGTAATGTGAGGACTTAGCAGAGCATACAAATTATGTTGGGCTGTGAAAGTAAACAAGAAAGCCTGTGAGGAGTGAAGTTTGGACTTATTTACATCCTGAACACAAAAGCGCAGCGTAATGCGAGCGCAAGCTGCGCGAGACACTGACATAACCTCTTGATTTTGTACAATACATACAGTAAAAGACACAGAACAATGAGAGTGCTGCTAAATTTCACTCTCTCTATAAGCAAGTAAAAACCATCTCTATACTCCTTCTTGGAGTATAGAGATGTGCAGTTTGCCCAAAGTTAACATACGTCTCTACAATTTAATTGTATGTTGTAATAACTTTAAAAAAAATACATTTAAAAATATATTTCTGTAGTTTTTAAGCATTCTTGATAAAATAGGTGGTTGAAAATGTAAGTAGTGCAATCAGCTATTTCCCAGACCAAACTGTAAGGCTCTGGAAATAAAGCCTTTACATGCTAAAGGAATGAGTGGTAGCATAGACTGTATCTAAAAGATGGATGTTGTCAATCTCTTCTAGTGACCACCCTCAAGTTGAAAAAAGGAACAATTGTACAGGAGTGTAGAAAAGGAAAAGTTAAACATGATCCTGTTTGTCACTTGAACTCAGTGAAGTCCTGAGTTTATGCTAGCTTTTATTCCAATTTTGGTCCTATTTAAATACAAGACGGTCAATTAGAGAATAGAAAATAGGCTATGTGTCGTACTTGAACAACTCCTGCTGTTTAATCCTGATGGAGAGCAGTAGCTCGTTGTCCAAAACCAACAACACAGGCGTAAAAACATCCTGAATGATAAAAGAAATAACATTAGCAAGTATGGCAAGTTAGCTTTGAGTAACCAAGCATTGCATTCATGGCTAAGAAGGAAGCTAGCAAGCTTAGCTAGCTAGGTACCCGCATCAGATCAATGCAATTTAAAGTATCAAAAGAAAGCAGGATTATGTGTGAATATGATTATGACCAAATCTTCAAAGGCATAACTAGTTATGTAGAAGTTGCACTGTGCCAAAATGTGACAATTTATTAAAAGAGAAATAGAGCAGATGGATCTTACAAGTTAAGGCCTTATAAGCTAACAAAATATAAATAAAAATGTGTTTTTGCTCATGCCTTCATTACTAAATCTCGTGAAAAATTTGACATACGCTCGATTACATTCCTGATGCCTGCATATAATGGAGATAAACCTCTGCAAGCTTTGGCCGATGCAGAGATTTAGCACCTTTCTTACAGAGGCAACATGTTTAACAGCCACTGCTGCAACCTCAGTGCTTGTTATTGAACAACACCTACAGCTAATTGTAGGCTCCTTCAGATATTCAAAGCCAATACATGTCGCAGAGTAGTTATTTATCACTGGAGTGCCTATCAGCAGCTGTGATGCCAGACTGAAACTAACTGCTGTTTAACGTCTTTGGACTTTTTGAGTTGATTTATCTTGGTTCGATCAACAGCAAACGTAAACAAATGATAGGAGTTTAAAGCATCAGTCAATCTGAAGGTCAAGGCAGAGGTAGTGCTCTGCAATTTGTGATGCTAGTAGAAGCACAGAGGGAGATGCGGTGGAATGATCTACAATAAACGTGCAAACAAAACCAAAGTGGTGTTATTTCAGTTGTTTAATCTTTGTGAAATGCAGCATTTCCTGCATATGTGCCTACAATCTTATTAAGTCATTTTTGTTAGGCTTTGCTCTTAAAGTTGATTTTTGTCAAATGGAAATCAGTCTGTTTGGTAAAAAAAAAAAAAGAAAAAAAAAAGAAAATTTTTATTTTAAACGTAAATTGATCGACTTTGTATTTTGAAGAATTTAGATAAACAAGTTGAATATTTCATGATTCTAGTGCAGTAACCCACCTTTCTTGTATCAAACCAGAGTTTTCTAGAAAACTCCACAAACTTTGCAGCAGCACTCACTGTAACCATCTATCTACAGTGTCAGAAGGAAGGCTACAAAATCAGGCATTAGTAAATGTGTTCGAAAAGTGTTATGAAAAACATAAATGATTGCATAAAAGTTGGTGCTGAAGACTTTGCGAGCATGCTGATAAACTCTGAAAGCAGGGGCATGCTATGTTTAGTAATTAAAGCTAAATTAGGTTAGGAACTCATTTTGTTGCCAGTGCAAATACTGCAAATATCTTGATTTTAAAGGCATATTGCTGGGCGACTGTAGGTGCAGTTCTTTTCATATGTGCTTTACACCTTTTTTGCTCCTTGGGAGCTCCTCAGACACTCCAACGGCAGCTCGTCTGAAATGTCCACTGGGTTGCTATAGGCCTCAGAGTCCTCTTCATCATGCTGCTGCCTCGCAAAATTCACAAAGACCTGGAATACAAATGAGGAGAAGAAAGTACTTAAAAGCAAAGGCAAGATAATAAACTTCTGCTGAAGGGCCTGTGGACACTTCTCGTTTGTGCTCTCTCCCCACCCTCTGCCTTTAAAACAAACAGAAATAGCGGTACGGACAACGGGGTGCATGAGAATGAGATGCCAGTCGAGGGCTATGAAGCATCAAGTAAGCGTCTCGGCTCACACAGTGAATGTCAGTTTGACATCTTTGACCAGCAGAGAAAGAGAATAAAACAATCATTCTTCTCTCTGTGATGCCCATTTAATGTCAGACGAAATCAATCCTATGGCGTTCATAAAAAGCTGTGTGTATTTCATTGTGCTGTAAACATCACAGGCGAGCGGGCGTTTTAGTCTCTTAGCGTCGGCGTTAAAGCTACACAAAAACTCTCTACAGACGAGGAGGGGAAGGAAAAAAAGGCAACAAAGCGGATCATATAAAATGATAAGAGCATTGCTTTTTCATTAAACCATTTTCATTGGCTGTGTGAATATAAAAGGACATGCGAATTACTAGATTGCACTTAAAATCTAAATGGAAAATAAATAAAATTGTCCTCCGAGCCAATTCCACCAGCAGCTTCTCGGAGGCCCTATCAATTAAACCTTTCTTCACAGATACACACTTGGTAAATCAAATGGCAAACAAGCACATGCGAAAGGGCATGGATGAATAGAAATAAACATTAGTAGCCTATTCTTCTGGGCTTAAAAACAATCCTCTTTTGTTTTATTGAAGCTCAGACGGGTAATAGAGATCTATCCAGTCGGCCTTTGAAGCTTCTGTTTTTAATTAACCAGTGAATATAATCTGAAACCTTATAATTTAATGGTAATGAAGTCTTTATTAGCATTAGCAACTTCCATCTTTTGAACAAAGGACATACATTTGCGAATTACTGTGATATATTTACTTTGTCATTACTGACATCATGTCTTCAGCAGTAAAAAAATAGATGGGAGGCTTTTCCACCGCTAAAGTAATAGCCTTGTTTTATGTGCCGTATACATCTAGAGAAGAGAGTCGGACGTTTGAGAAATACGGGAGTTTGCTTTCTGCCTGAGAGTTAGATGAGAATATAGATACCATTAGTTATTCCCAAGTTCAGTCTTGAATTGAAGCTAGCAGGTAATCAGTCTATTTTAGCAACAAAGCTAATAAACATCTACCGGCATTTTTAAGTCGTGTCGAGCCCACAGACAAAAAATTAACTTCATACCAAATTTGCTGAAAGTAAAAGCTTTCAGCAAAATTGGTTGTTATGTTTCCATGTTTTAGGTTAAACAGGACAAGATATTGTGCGACACCAGGTGCTTTTCTCTGACTGAAAAAATAAAGATATTCCTAATTAGCCCATCTAGACATTTAAAATGATTGACCTTTCATATAGACTTTTACTATGAAATCATTCTTGGGTCAGTTCAGGACATTTAAAGACATTAATATCAACAATGTGTTATTCTGGTTCCCCTGCGATCTAGCATCATGCAACTAATCAGAATCACGCTGATTTCTGTCGGGTTAAACTAAAAAGCCACGTTACTCTGATTCAAACAGAAATACTTCCTGTCATAAAGTTTGAAGTTTTCCAAATTAAAATCATCTGATCTCATCTTCAGGTTTTTGTTATGAATCCTTTGTCGATGTCCTCTGTTTTATCTCCCCTCATATCTACCCCTCACTCATCCTGGTTCTGCTGCAGGTTCCTTCCTGTTAAAAGGGAGTTTTTCTTTCCCGCCATCACAAAGCGCTTTATACCTTACAGTATAAAATGCACTGAGGACTATAATCTGTTCAAACAATAAAACCATATGAACACTATTTTTATACTGAACAGTGTAACGCCATGGATAAAACTTCCTTATAGAGAAGCTGCTAAGTGTAAGCTCATTGAGCTAGTAATGTCATAACATCAGCAGCATGTATCAAGGTCACCATTGTCAGGGCATCTTATCAGCAGCGGATGAATAAGAGGATAAGAATGACAACAAATGCACCCTCCGCCCACCTCTGTTGGCCTCTGACTCACTGGTTTGATGTGCTGAGGCATGCACAGCATTTCATATTCATAGTGAAGGCTGCGTAGTTGTGCAGCAGAATTGCAAAGTGCTGTTTGTCTTTAACTTTCTGCAAAACTGAGCGTGGGAGCTTTAATGGTGCAGCCATGTTTTGACTGAGACAAGCACGGGCAAATTTCACCGGTGCGCTGCGGTGTGATTATTTTGTAATGTTCACTTTCTGCATTTAGCCAACCATCCATTCATGACCTGAACGTCATGCACCAGCGCTGCTGAGTGGCATTTTCTTAATAACAGATGGATACAGGCATTAATTACATTATAGGGGTGCGCTGGGGTGTTTATTTGGTACCCAGTCAGGCAGAACCCAGGAGGGGAAGGACGCGAACCACCCAATTAACCTCAGCTATACATCAAAGAAGTCCTTGCAGAATTTACACCGGCTATTTTTACATTCGTTATATGTCATTAAAGTATTCATGCTCATCTCAAGATCCTAAACAAAATCTCACAGAATGTCTAAAAGTGGAAGATTTTACTTGTGTAAACAAACCAGTATTTAACATTTCTGAATAATCATCAGAAGTTGCAGCAGTAAGCACAACTTCAAGCCCCTGAACGTTATCAGCTGTGAGCAATGGTTCAGTCACACTAGATTAGAAATACTATGCAACTGTAAGTAGGAAAAAAACCCCACTGATTACCCAACGACTGCACTGAATTTTTACACTTTAGGCAGAGTGCAGGTAGCTGGAGTGACCAAGTGCAACTCGTTTATGATGAGTCTCTTTGCAACACGGATCTCGGCTCAACTGATTACCAATTATTATTATTATTATGGTTATATATTCCTATATAAAAGCAAGGTTGCTGTGTGCCTTTGTCAATTTACAATTCAATTATATTGTCATCCAGGAGGAACTACATCACTAACTGTGGAGAAATATCTGAATTTGTTTTTCAAACCTATGAGATCTGCTCAACTCTCAATGTAAGCAGTTGATGTAAATTTATTACATTTAAATGTTTAAGGTGGATTTTTGTGTATGTAGATGCCAAGCGATTTATAGAGTACATGTAAATGCTAATTTAATCCGATTCACTTGCAAACTGACAGCAGACTGACTTCATCTTACTGCAGTTTTATCGCCAGAGAGAAGGAGGCAACACAGTTGGTTTGATGACGGAAATGCAGTGCAATACTTAGATTATAATCTATTGGACTATTAGATGATCGGAAGGTCGGGGAGTTCGAATTCACTGAACGGCTACCCCGAGGTACCCCTAAGCAAGGTACCGTCCCTACACACTGCTCCCCGGACGCTGGTTTGGAGGCTGCCCACTGTTTCACTGGGTGAATGGGTTAAATGCAGAGAGTAATCTCCCCACTAGGATCAATAAAGTATACATTATTATTATTATTAATATCAAAAGTGTCTTAGCTAATCCATTAGATTGCTAGCAAAAATGGTTTGTTTTTAGTATATGCTAACGCTACTGCTAAATGCTCGTTTTTACATGCTAACTTTGTGTCTGTTGCATTTGAGGTAGCATCAGTTTATATGCGTGTTGGGATTTCTACCTGCCTGTGGAATAAAAGTGGATTTAAAAAAAAAGTCTCAAAGGGGGGACTTGAGTAGCCAAACTTAATAATAATCAACACATGCGTACATATTGGACGATATATAGATGGAAAAGGTTGCTTCATTAGTGCTTTGGTAACGGTGCCAGAAAAAGCTGCAAATATTCCTCGTTTCCACAGAAGCTTCTAGGAGACCATTGTGAAAGTCACATTTTCCTTTTAAATCCCTGCCCTGCACTGTCCTGGCCATCAGCATTAACGCTTGAGCTCAAGGCCATGCGGATCAATATTAATTGTAGTGTAAGTTGGGTGTTATACTGTAGGTCAAGGCTCCTCTCTATAAATCACCAGCTGAAAGGTGACTGTCTGGGTCTCCACAGGTTCTCCAGCCCTCCCCTCTTCTGTGTTTTAATACCGTGACCTCCTGGTCCAAGAATGATTTATTTACTCTGATCTGGTAAATATTGACCAGTGCAGAATGTGGAGCAAGAAGATATAAATGTTAAGACAGATATTATGCAAGGCTCACCGCTGATCTGTGAAGTCCTGTTAAAAACGCTTTATGAATTAAAAAAACAAACCTCGTAGGCCAAATTGAAGCATTGAGCTTTTTTATTAAATTTGACACTCCTAAAGGGCAGATTTTACTTAAATAATTCTGCTTAAGATTGATTCATTTTGAATTATGGGTAATCTACAAGCTGATCATCTGTGCAGTGTCTTTTATAAGAAGTAATTCGATTTAAATACAGCCGTGACATTGCACAACTGAACCGAAGAGACAATTCACCACATCTGTGTCAATTTTTTGTTTCTCTTTTTGAGGCTTTTTTTCCCCCCACCTATGGCGGAGTGGAAAGATGACCTTTCTGGAACCCTCAGAGGTTACTCTCACCTCCCACATGGTCATCTGCTGCTGAGCTAATGGTGGGTTTAGAAGACCAGACACACACGTACTTGCCACTCACTGCCTGATTGCATTAGGTCCCCGGGGCTGCTTGGAAAACACAAGGTGAATCCAGTCTGCAACACGCAGGGCTCGGTTTATCTAGCCAATCAGTAAGCTGAGCTAGTGCACTGTGGCTGGGATGAAAAAAAAATAAAACATACTGGCTGCACGAGTTTTATATAATCAGTCCAGATTTGGGATCAATACTGGTAGCTAGCGGCTGAACAATCTTGGCTGTCCAAACTCAGTGCACTCCTCATTGGTCTGTCTGACAGCCTAAATGGCAGAAAACAATGTGTAGACAATGATAGATCTTTAAATCTTATCCGCGACTGGGCAGACCTGCATTATACAGGAGCACCTAAAATGGTCAATGCATTGATTGATGAGCTAGTGAGCCATTAAAAGGGAGCAGCTACTCCACAGAATTACAGTAGGCCTGTAGAATTACACTAAATTTAGTTTAGTTGGCGCATCGCTTTTGAATGTATCGGCCTCTGCCATCTATTGGAAGGCTCATTAAGCTGTTCTTATATACAGAGCATGGGCAGAGAGGTTCCAGCTTAAAACAAAAATCAGTTTCATCATAATCACATTTCACAGATTTGAGCTGTGACACTTTTTAAAGCCGCCTTCCGGATTTTACTGTTGTTTTTCGACTTTTATGCTTGATGTTAACATCGTTCTAGCTTACTTATTTCCAAGCAGAGGTCTTACATGAGCTTTTATAAAGTTCCATCAGAGGTCTCCTACGTAGTCTGTATTACTTTTTTCTTTATTACGGATTAAAGGGGATCATAACTGCCTACTACACAAGAGGAACCCTCCAGAGCTGCAAACACAGAAGAGGCAAAAAGTGCAGTTCATCAAGGTGATACTAAGAGGCTGAAAGGGAGTCAGCATAGGGTCTGATTTTTTTCCTCAAAGTTTAGAAAAACTCCTTCACAACAACTAATCAAGTGAAGAACACTCGTGGAGGCAGGCATATCATTGTCCAAGTCTACAATCAAGAGACGCCTTCATGAATGGACTCACAGAGGGTCTCCAACAAGGTGCAAAGCACTGGTTGCACTCAAGGTTGGATGAGACTTTGCCAGAAAAGAATATTCACCCAAAGTTTCCTGCAAAAGGAACTCAGGAGTTTCTCACTGCAAATAAATGGAATATTCTTCAGTGTCTACGTCAGTCGTCTGATTTCAAAGTTCCAGACTTCAAGCAGTCGATTGCAAGTGATTTTCATCCAAATATGAAAAACAATCCCTGTGTTAGTTGTCCAATTACCTTTGACCCAACAGGAGACTATTAAAATCGATGATGCATAATTATAATAATGAATTGTGATTGTTTCTTTTGATTGAAAATCAAGCCAAAAAAGCAAAAAACAAAAAAATGTGTTAGTGTCCAACTGTATGTGTTGGGGGTTTTTTTTCCACCTCACCTGATCCAAAGTTGTCTGGGACACCGAGTAGTCCTCCACACGCAGCCTCCGCTGATGCCTGGTAAACTGGCTGAAGATATTGGCCAAAGCTCCCTGTGCGTATGGGAACTGATACTGTAGCGTGTTGTGATGCTTCTCTTTGAGAACGCTGCCCGGAAAGGTGTGCTGGATGAAGTCCTCGACTGGTTTCAGCACAGGCGGAGAGCCACCGACCCTCACAATCACAGTGTAGCCATCACCAAATCTAAAAAAAAAAGAGAGGTCATTATGACACATTTAGCGCCAGACAAAAAGAAAAGAGCGGCAAACAAGCGTGCGAGCGCCAAATAATGATCTCTCCTCTCCTGTGGTTGTGCCATAGTGTGACAGATACCAGGCATGTGTACTAGAACAAAGAGACGTGCCAGGAAGCAGAAGGAATATAAATAAAGTAATGAAAACGTAATTGCGCTCATGTTTCCCCAGCTATTTCAAGCTTCCTGGATTCGGTGAGCAGGAGGAGCAGGTGAGTCAGACAGCTAATGGCAAAGGCAGCCAAACTTTGACAAGTATGTTGGTAGCTGATAGAAACAAATGTATTTTCCAAATCATGTCTGTAACTAATATAAAAGAAAGCAATAATTTGAATTGGGGGGCTGGAAGGATTAGACAGAAGGGTGGATAATATGTCATGGTTGACAAAGTGCTGCCATGTAGAGCCATGACATAATAAAACTCATTTTTTAAGCAAACAGATGACGTTACTATACTGTAAAAGTGGTTTCTTTGGTACCTGCTAAAAGATGCTAAAGATCTTTTAGCACCTTGCAGCCGCGTCACTATTTTGGTTCAGTTTCACTGCTCTCTGCAATCTTGCATCAAATAAGAAGCTGGAATCTGTTTTCAGCCAGGAAGCTGTGGCACATTACCAACCCAGCATCAAGTAGAGAGGGTAAGCCGCTATCTGGAGTACAGACTTGAGGACCGAGCGGCTAAAGAGACAGCTATTTCCCTCAGGAGATGTTGCAGAACAAAACGGAGGCAAAGGAGATTCAATATGACGCTTCTGATGACACATCTGATGACTCAGACGTGTCTTCTGGGTGTTTAAATTTCCAGTGAACTGTTTATATTGTGGATATGGTCTTAATGAGCTTGTTTGTTTTGCTAACTGTAAAATGGCAGAGCGTGAAAATAAAGGATTAAATGCTGCCTTAATTATCTGAACATACAAACTTTGTCTAAAGCATGCTGAGAAAAATAGCAAAATAAGTCATCATACATGAGAGAGTACATAAAAAAAAGAAAGTATGCTCCACTGAAGAGTCAGCATGCCATTTTTGAAAATGTGTCCGCTACGAACAATATCCTGGACATAAAGTGTTGGCACAAATGAAAATGGGTCATAGCTAAGCTCTAAAGTTAATTAGCATTCTACATCTTTACGAATGTGTGCTATGTCTGGTGAGCACCAAATAAAACTCTGTGCCTTGTTATTCTGTCGTTAGCACTCTGATGACCCATTGTTTTCTGCCTAATTAATTCCCTAATGTTGGATTTACTCATGGAAACGTCCATTGCGGCTAGTGCGAAGCTACATGCAATGAGAATCAGGGGCTCCCTTAATGGCAATTAGAGATATGGTGAATAAACTACAGGCCTACATGCTCCCAGAGGGAGGGAGAGAGGAAGCGAAGTTCTGTGCTAGTTCTGAGAAGTACACCGCACACGCCCGATGCGTTGCAGCAGCACACCTTCAGTTCAATCATTTTCAGTTGAGGAGCCACAGTCCAGGCCTGGTGCAACTTTGTATAAATTATTGATGGCAACTCTTATTTAATACTCATTTTCATTAAGAATGCATAAGAGGTTCTAATGCTCCTTTCAAAAGTGGGTCTTATAACAGCACGGACTCAGTTAAGCCACATATTGCAATGCTATGGTGCACGCTAGCACGTTGTCCATCTACAATAACAACAACAACAGCCTCCATCCAACCGACCAACCAACAGGGAGGATCTGAGAACTGTGCCTGTGCTGTGATCTCCTCAGGGGCTGCACACCACGGGTGATCAAAAGCATCCCCATGTATCTCTAAAACATATTATGTAGTGCACATCATGTGGATAGTACAGTGGGTGGCTTACAAGTATCAGCATGTTACTGCTTGGGCAACCCTTTGACCATTCAAGATGTTACTCCGCACTGGATTAATCTCTGCTCTCAGCCCTGCTATGAAATACTTTGCTTTTGCATCTGTTTGGTTGTTTCCAGTATGAAAGGTTAATACAGAACTGGCTGTTTCACAAATTAATAGTTTTTAACAGTCAGTCATGTAAAAACCCAAGTGTACTTATCTTGGCCAAGTGCTAAGCCCAAAGACTAACTGTGAATCTGCTCGCCAACGGATCCGGTTAAAAATGTGTATGTTTTCATCCCAAATTGGCTTTCTGTAAGCTCCAGAGGACTCACGCACTGTGTTGCGAGTCCTCTGGGTGCTTAAATTATTTGCAGCTTCTAATGTGAAACAAATGTTTTTCTCACAATCCCTGATTAAGAATAACATAATGTCACTGAGCTCTGCTCCTCCAGAGTGTGCATGATCAAGCTGGACAGCATTACAATCATGCTATTACTGGATTAGTTAAACAATAACACCCCTATAAACCTCAGTGCTGTTAAAGATTGTAAAGACCAGACTTTGCAGTGTTTGCAAATTGGTAAAAAAAATGTGACTATGTAAATACGGCTGTCCCTCCCTGAGCCTATTTCTGCTAGAGCGTTTTTCCTGTTAAAAGGGAGTTTTTCCTTCCTACTGTCACCAAGTATTTTTTCATTGGTTTCTCTGTATTATTGTAGGGTCTTTACCTTACAACGTAAAGCACCTTGAAGCACCTCGAGGCAGCTGTTGTTGAATCGAATTGAACTACGCTACAGCATGGTTACTGGTGTCACCAAAAGAGAAACTAGTACATCAAAACGTGGCTAATTTTTATAAGCAACGGTCTGCACGTGGATATATAGTGTTTCCAAGAATTCTTGGTAACTAAAGTTGCTTTGGTGTCCATTTGTAGTGCAAGTACCATGAACCAATAACGTTTGATCCGGCTTTCAAGCTTAACTCGTCATACTTTTGTGTGTATGACCACAATCACTGGGTTTATTGCATCTAGCAGCTCAGAAAATATCCCTTATCCAAGGACTCTCATGCTCAGCCAAGATGCTTTTGCAAAGATTCAACAGGCCAAGAAAGCATTTAGGTGAATAGTTTAGGTGAGTTTGGGGTAATGACTGAGATAAAAGGGCTTATCAATTAGCTTTCCCTCGTTCTTGCTCTCTTTTTGCCTTTCCTTTTTTGCATTAGCTACAGGCAGTACTTTGTGAAAAGAAAAAAAAAACACCCAAAAACCAAACCAGCATTACTCTGTTTCTGTATACACATCAAAACACGCTGTTTAATCTCTGATACACTGTCTGTCTTGGCTCTCCTCAATTAAACTCTGGCTGCGTTGGGGGAAAGGTAAGCTCAGCTATCAACAAACAGAGCTTGCACTGCTTGGCGTGGTCATAACAATGGCGCTGCATGTGTGAAACAATAATTAACTTTAAACTGCCGACTTAAAAACTAAAAGCGAGATCTGTGCTACTTGGGGTTGAATATAGCTTGCGAGAAAATAATGAAGGGATTATATTTACAGTCATGACTGCACCACTTTGTCACAGCTAATCCTTTCATAATATTTTACATTAGAGATATGATACAGCAGCGCAACACAGCATGGCAGAGCCGCTGTAATGTCTGCGGTGCAGTTCTCGCTTCTTCATTTTCATTATTCTGCCTCGATCCTCTCCTTCGCCCTGGTCCGCTGGAAAGTCGTTCTTCCATGTAATTTAAAACAAACAACAGCCAGACACAGATAAGGGCATGACAGGCAGAAAATAATTCGGCTGCCTTACTTCATCTGAGGGAGTCTGGAAAGGTCACCCTCACCACTGCCAAACCTTGTATTTGTGTCTGCGGGGGGGAAGGGGGGGAGGGGAATGGAGGGCAAGAGGTCACGTTATGGCTTGGGTGGTCTGAAGCTTTGATCAGGCAGGAAGTCATCCAAAAAAGTTTCTTAGTTCCTGGAGGAGAAGCTAATAGAGCTCTAGGCAGAGGCTCCATTAACAATGTAAGCACGGGATGCGTGGGCAATCTCTGTCCAGTAGTTAAACTGCAATTTAGGGAGGCATAGAAAAAAAATAGATGTGGCAAAAAATATCAAGCTACTGTAAATTTAGCAATTTTCTTTGTCGAAAACAAAACAAACAAAAGACAAAAGAATAAATCAGCATAATGTGAATATATTACCTTTCTCATAAAATACATTTCAAAGCCTGTTTCAAACATGCATTGTTTATATCCGTGTTTGCTTGCTAATATTCTTTTTCAATTTGCAAAGTGTATTTTCCTGCCTGCAGATGTGTATACGGGAGATTGTGTTGCTTCTGTGTATGCATGCGCGATAAAATGACTTAACCTAAAATTAAGCATGGCTGTGCTCAGTGTTTCACACTACTTCTGCATTTTGGCTTTGTTTGGTTAAATAAATAATGACATGACGTAGTTTCCACATGTTGTCGTTTATCTGAGGTTGTTGTTTATGCTGAGCACTAGATTATATTTTTATGTCATGACCTTAGAAGGGACTATGTTACTATTAGGTGTGAGCTTATATGAGACTGTTGCAAAGTTTCAATTAACGATGTCGCGTGTGAACTAAAAGAGCTGGCTTCAGACAACCAAGAAAAAGAAAGATTCATTTTTAGTATTGTCACAGGGAACAGTCCTCGACAGCTCAAGTCCCGCCAAAACGCCAGCTTAACGTAATTTGTGAGGGGTAGCCAATCAGAGGAAAGATTGCTCAAAAGGCCCGAGATGAGATAAGTATTGAATTGTGAATCATTTAAAGCTGCTGTAGCAGAGTCTGAGAATAAAATATGGAACTGTAAATGAACACGCAAGGTCACCTTCAGTGTGACTTTACTTTACCTGTGTGATAGCATGACAACATATATCTAAGATGTATTTACAAGGCAATAGCTCATATGAAGGCCATCCTGTGGCTTGTAAAAGCTATGGCTTCTGCATTTTAAATAAGCATGAGCTTTATAAACCCGAAAATAATATTGATAAAAGCGTCACCGTTGCAATTCATCACTTTCGGTTATTTGCTATCAATCCACAATCAGCGCTGTTTACTTTGAACAAATACATATGGACCGGACGTGTACTGCACCCCCATCTGTGACTGCCAATGCTCTGGCAGTCTAAATTACACTTGCACTGGCGATGCACTGTACACCGTAGGGAGAATTATTTTGTCATTCATCTCCGCGGGTGACATGCACTTAAAAGCCGTAAACTATTTAGTTAATGGCACACCTGCAGAGCTGACGCAGAGTGAGTGGGAGGCGAGTTTATTGGACTTCTCTCAACGTCAACTTCGGCTGGGGGGGGGGGTGGATCCAAACTTTTCTACACCGCTCTTGTAAAAAACTCCTCAGCGCTCGAAGCACATTACCTTAATGCATTTAAGGCACTTTGCATCCTACTTTTATTTCATGACGTGCTTTAAGCAAGGAGAAAATCAGACTCGAGGTTGCGGGGTGTGCTTACCGCAGCTACTCGGTGGAGTGGGGATATGAATGATATCAATCAGTGAAAATTCCTGCAAAGGCTAGTGGGTGTCCTTCCTAACTGACAAGATTATAGGGGAGCTTTGAAGCTGCTTTTATTGGTTCCTCCACTTCATTTGGGTTTACTTAACACCTGGGAGCCTTCAGACTAGCATGCTGCTAGACTGAAGCCCTATTTATAGCCGCTTGTGCATTTTATACTTATTTATTTCTCCCCGTGCCCGTCAGCCTTTCATAAATTTCTAGAAGTGGGATTGATTTGAACAGCTCAATGCCAGGGCAAGTTAAAAAAAAAAAGACAGGGTGTTTTTAACAGCCATGGTGGGAGATAATGGAGAGGCTACTCGAGATGGCTGCCCTATTTCTCCAAAACGCACCACCCTACCGAATCTTCAGCTCCTCTCGCACATTGACCACCTCTCTAGTGGTCTAAAATGGGCCATTTTGGCTCATTTGAGGGTTGACTAATAGGCCTAAGGCACAGGTGCGCGCGGGGGTGGGG
>VUQR01011789.1:0-17588 GCA_015108515.1 Hemichromis elongatus
AGATACTGATACTGTCTCATCCTGGCAACAAGCAGTTCACACTTCTGCAATCCGGCAGAAGGTTCCGCACCATCCGGGCAAGGACAGAGAGACTCAAGAGGATCTTCTATCCCCAAGCCATCCGTGCTCTCAACCATAAAATGCCCCCCCCACCACCACCACACACCACACACCACACACACACACACACTCACCCTGGCACAATGTAAACTACAATTTCTTTCAAGCTCCTATGCCATGATTGTCTTTTTTTGTAAATATCCAGATTGTTTCTATTGCTATTTATATTATGTATATAGTATATATATATTTATATATATATATATAGTGCTCTTCTCCCCCCCCACCCCTTTTTTGTGTTCAGTTTACATTTCACTGCGTGTTGTACCTGTATAAATATGCATGTGCAGGTAAAGAATCTTGAATCTTGAATCTTGAACTTGTTGGAAACTTTAGGTGCATTGGCACTGATCCACTGTTTTGGTTGATACGTTGGTGCATGTATGAATATTATGTGTCAGTGATGCAGAGGACCTTGTCTTCTGATTGATACTTTTTAGTTTATATCTGCTCGATGTCATTTTAGTTCTTATTTTTGCTGTTTATGAATAATCATATTATTCCATAATACGTGGAGGTCGTCAAGAGCACCAAATTCCTTGATATCCACCCCTGATGGAGAACCTCTCCCGGTCCCCTAACACCAGCTCCATAATGAAGAAGTGTCTTCACTTCTTGTGGAAGCTGAGAAAAGCCCATCTCCCTCCATCCATTCTCACCACGTTCTACAGTCTCTACAGACTCTATCAAGAGTGTCCTCAGCAGCTGCATCACTGGTATGGTAACTGTACCCTACAATGGATAGTGAGAGCAGCTGAGAAGATCATTGGAGCCTCTCTTCCATCCATCACCGACACTTATAACACCATCTCCAAGCCACCAGCGTTGTGGAGGACCCCACACACCTCTCACACACACTCCTCATCCTGCTGCCTTCTGGCAAGAGCATCAGGGCCCTCACTGCCAGACTGCATAATAGTTTCTTCACCCAAGCCGTCAGACTGCTGAACACTCAGTGACTGGACTGACACACACAGACACACACACCTTCAGCACCAATGAATGAATGAATGAATCTTTATTTGTCACTTGCAGTTGCCTGCAGAGAAAAAAATAGACCCTTCTAACCATGCATACATTACACAAACATCACATTTGGGAGATGGGTCAGAATAGGTATCATTCAATTTTCTCAGTATTTTGCACATTTTCATTGCTGTTTTGTGTTTGGATTATCCTGTTCTGTCTGGTGTTGTGCAGTCTTATTTTTTTGCAATTTTTGCACATTGCACTTTATATAGTCCTGTGTTCATTGTGTCATGTGTAGCACCAGGGTCTCAGAGGAACGTTGTCTCGTTTCACTCTGTACTGTACCACTCTACATGGTTGAAATGACAATAAAAGCCACTTGATTTGACTTGATATGATTGTTATACCAAAAATGTGTTATTTGCTGTTATACAACTAAAGAAGTTCTTGTATTAACTCACTATATTCAGCATGCAAACAAAGAGAACTGATGGGTTATAATATGTGATTAATATGATCTTTCTTCACACATTGTGACTTAACTGAAAAGGAATTGACTTCAGAAGCTTGCCTGCCTCTGCAGCTATACTTAGTGTTACCATGGCAACACCTCCCATCTGTCACCAGCACATGCTTTGAACGACAGACCATAATACTAAGCAAACCCACTCACAGCCAACGCAGTGCCACCATGGTAACGAGAGGAAGGCTTCAGTTTAGCTCATCAAACATTTGAGGCCATGTACAGTACAGTACCCTGACTCAGGAGTGTGTGGACGATTATATGCAAATAATCGGTAATTGTTGAGTAATTGTATATTTGCATATGTCTGATTATAGTGTAGGTTAACAATGTAGTTAAGCGTTTGTTGAATTAACTTTAACATGTTTCAAACCAACTCTTTTTTGCTACTTTAATCTTATTTCTGTATTTGGTCTCCACCACTTCTCTTTAAAACTATGTGTGCAGCTGCTAAATATTTACAAGCTGGTTTAAGCTTCTAATTTACTGACTCATGTATGGTGATAAATTCAAACAGGCAACAAGCAGGCAATAAGATTTTCTACCCTACCCACGGTTGTTACCACTTTTTAGATCTGAGGTTCACATGATGTTTTGGACATATAATCTCATATTGATTGAGACTGATCCTTCATGTATGTGTGTACATGTATGGATGAAAGGAACCAAAACAGACCTGTAACGACAAATACAGGTGACGGTCGAAGCAGACTTGATTTGACTACAGCGATTCTCAAATTGTCAAACACATTTTTGAGATACCAATTTAAAACTATGACTTTTGCTATAGAGAGTTACTCCACGCTTCTTTTCAGTTTTATTAACTAAATAACTGTGATGTACGTTAACATGCTGACACAGCTGTCAATTGTTTAGGATTTATCTACATCATGAAATTTTTAATGTTAACAGCCTCCAATCAGAAGTAGCCTATCCAGTAACCCCGACCCTTGAGGGTCTAAAACCCTGCTTAAGTGTTTTCCTGTATGCATCAGTAACAAGAGCTGTTTTACACTAACATAACTACTGGATGCTTTCTTTTCCTTTAGAACCTCGTATTGCTAAGCACTTGCATCCATGATCCAAACCATAAGTCTTCAAACAGCCCTCTCTGACTCATGCATGTGTATCATGCATGTGCATGTGTATACCGATTAATCTGTACTCTCGTAGACTTCATTTTCATCACAATTCTGACATTTTAGTAGATTGGACTTTTGAATTGACAACTTCAAGTTGTTTTGTATCCAAGTATGTTTTTTTAAAAACTTCTGCTCTATTATGAATTGAAATGAATTACAACTACATGTATGTTTCCTCAGAGAGCTACAACTGGGCTAAGGAGGACAACACCTGAGCTAACAGACGCTAACCACGAGAACGGTAGCTCCAGCAGCAGTAACCCCGTCTGCCCTGCCTCTCCCGCACCACTAGTCAGTCCGGTTACCATGGAGATGAGCTCATCAGCACCGCTAGCAGACATGGAGAGAGAGAGCCTTTTTAGCTGCCACAAACAGGAAGAGGACGAACTATGTTTTCCTGGGGTCCATAGGATGGAAGAGGAGGTTGTAGAAGGAGATGAGTGTGACTATCTCATTTTTGAGATGGGAGATGAAAAAGGCAGAGAGGTAGGGAGTGAAAGTGAAGGAGGAGAGGATGAAGGGAGAGGGGAAATAGAGGGAGATGAAGAAGAGAGGGAAAAAGTAGAAGGAGAAATTGAGATAGAGGATGAAGACAGAGGGAAAATGAAGGGGGAAAACGGAAACGAAAGAGAAACAGAGAGTGATACTTGGGAAAGAAGAGAGACAGAGGGAGAAGATGAACCCAGAGAAAATACAGAGGGTGGGGTGGTGGGAAGTGGAGAAGAGGGAGAAGACCCAGTAAGAAAAGACACAAAAGAAGAGGATAGATGGATTAGAGGAATAGAGGAAGAGACAAAAGAAGATGTCCTTTTAGATCTCACCTTACCCTCAGACAGTCTGCTGTATCCTTCACCATCTGAGCCACTATTTGCCACCTCAGATCCTCTGGAAGCTGTGTCACAAGAAGTTTGGGGTCCTGACTTCACCATCAGGGATGACCTGAGTGACAGCCACCTCAGTGACTGCCTCCAAGCAGAGCGTGTAATCGTGTACTCAGACAGCGATGCAGGTGAGGACCATTGGTCAGCTTTTGCCCCCTCTGACATCACCAACCAGATAGAAGATGATAGAAAGAGAAATAAAGATGGAAGACTTGAAGAAGAAGAGAACGTCAAAAGACAGGAAGAAGACAATGAAGTCAAAGCAGATTCAAAAAAACAAGAGCAGAAGAGAGAGGTGGAGGTGGAGGAGTACAGGATGGGAAGAAAGGATGACGATGAAGACCAGATGAGGTTGAGGAGAGATCTTTTCCTACGTTCTCCTTCACTCAGCTCCACAGCTAGCTCCACGGAGCCTGACAAGAAGGTGTGTTTGCTGTTTATATGTAGCCTTATAGCTGAGAAATGGAGGTGTTCTTTTGTGCTTTTAATTTGGCTTGACATTTTCATCAGACATTTAACAGAGATAAATTATGACCCCAAAAAATATTTGCCAAACGTTTTTGACATTTTTAACAAAAATAAAAGCAAATAGGCTACCTCTATCTTAAGCTATCTCAAAAATAAAAAGCCTAAACCTAAACCAGGGGGAACATATGCCTTTCAAATGTCGAATCATAAAATGCCTGTAAGCCTTTGAGTAATAGAATACATGAGGCTTTATGTCTTCTGGTCTTAACAGAGTGCCTGTCAGTTAAGTGGATGGAGCTTTGTCTCCGTCACCCATCCGTTACAGTTTCTGACACTTTTCATCTGTACCAGCTAATACTGCACTATTAGCGTCTGATCAGTTAATTCTAGTATGAACCAAAGCAAGCTAAGCAGTGGTAACATCGACAAATCTCAGAAGTATTCATTGCTGCATTATAACAAAATATGTTCATTCAAAAAAGAAAAGGCAATAATGATCATTGCTCCCACCTTGTGCCCAAAGTGTGCAACCATAGCTGAAAGTGAAAGCATGGCCCACTTAAAGGTGACACGAAACACTACACGTACAAAGCCTAATTTACACTATGGATCCCTGCTCTCAAATACTGTCATAAGCTGAACACTGGCTGTGAAACTGGGTTTAAGTAGTGTTAAAGGTTTTTAGAACACGTGTAGCGCCATCGTGTACAAATACAGAACGTGATGTCACCGAGTTGGTTGGTTGGTTAATTGACATACATTAGTTTATATTAGCTCAGTAATAAGAGAACCATTAACAAAAAAAAAAAGACAACTAAAAGTTAGTCTTAGGTGGTCATTTTTTTACTACCTCTGGCTTTAACAATAAGTTTTATACGAAACCATGGACATATTGTCCATTGTCTGTCCTGGCTCAGAGTCAAAAGGCTGCCATGTCTCGCTGCTGGTCAGGAGACCCAAACAATCAGAATCAGAATTACTTTATTTATCCCCAAGGGGCGATTGAGAAACAGCAGAGCAGCATGGCATTAAAGATGAGGAAAGGGCATACACAGACAAAAAGAATTGGATTATAAATACAATATATAGTATATAGACGTTTGTTTTGTTTTGTTTTGTTTTGTTTTTTTTAAATAAAAATAATAAATAAATCAGCATGGCTGAGTAAGTGAATAAATAAATAACTGTCTGTGATTAAAGTGAATGAGTAGTCCAGGTAGAGGGTTTAAGGGTGAGGCAAAATAGTCTTATCAGCGACTAAGAGCCCCACACCCAGACAGTAATGCTTTTTATTATCTGTGATAAACATGACACTAAAGTGATTGGTCAAAAGTTGGAGGAAAGCCACAGTTCTCCTTATTTGGATGAAATCCAGCACTTCGGCTTACGTTTCTTCTGCAGCTTTTGGGCATCTCCTTATTTGTTGACACCACTTCACCCATCACCAAGGCCAACGGCCCTTGTCCTCTATGTCTTGTAGGTACCACAACCCCATCCACACTCTTGTGACGGGGTCTTAGTGTTGTATCAGAGTGAATCCAAAACTATTCCACAATACACTGTGAGCAGTGAAAAGAAAACACAGTATGTGATGCTATTTCTGAGAAATTAGCCTTACAGATAAAAATAAACCCCAACAGTCCCTTAAACAGTAAGTGTTTTTTTGTTGTTTAACTAGCTGCACTGAAACTGGACATTCCACCTGTTATTCGTAGTGTTTTGCTTTGTAAAACACTTTATAAATGAGAAGAGCCTGGAGCCTGTTTGAGTCATGTGACAGATGGCTCACCTGACCAACACCTGATTGATGCACCCGCTCAAAGCGTTGAGTGTCATCACATGACTGCTCTAGTGGAAAAACTTTAGTAGAGTAAATTGCTGGAACCAGCAGGATGTCCTGTGAAGGCTCCCTGATTTTCCCCTCCCCAGAGTCATTATTGGACGACCTGGTGTCACCGCTGAGCACAGCACAGACATCGCGTGTCCCGACAGGTTGTGAACTCACTCCCACACACTGCCCCATTAGCTTGCTAGCAACCCATTGCTCCCGCTGCATGTTGGCTAGCTGCACCACCATGCTTGTCCGTAGCTCCACCGGTCTTATGCTTTGAGACATCTTGTGCTGGGGAGTTGGGAGCTATCTTGCCCAGCACAACACATGCAAACACAATGATTTAGCGCTCTGTTCTTTATTTGTGTTTTTGCATTTTCAGGGTGTCCCTGCTCAAAGAGTTATTTCTGTCAGTGTTTACACACAGTCTGATTATCCGCAGCTTCTCTCTCTCAGCTTCTCTCCAACTCTCCCACTGTACCAACCCTGACACCTTGTCACAATGAATCTGGATGGTAAAACTGTCGGTATGGAGTTCTATGGACATAGACTGTCTGTGTTAGTTGTGATCTGTCATTATGTTTATAGCAAACAGAAAACACTAGCTGTTTGCTAGAATGGTTAACCTAACCCCACATCTAATCTCTCATGTCAGGTTCCAGTAGATTTCTGTGTGCATGAAGAGACGCAAAGTGAAAACGTCTCTACTGAGCATGTAGACTTTCTTTTGGCCCGTAAGCAGTGGAAGAAGATGGAAGAAGAGGTCAAAGGTCAGCCTATCCCAAAACCGGGACTGAGAGCTCAGGGGAGCTTCCAGGGCACCCACTCATCTCTGTATCCCCCCACTCGCAGTCCCCGGCTCAAACACAGGTAAATCACACAAAAAAAATCTAATTAATTTCTACTACAGCCTTCGTTGAGGTTTCAAGGACTTAGCATAAAATGTGTCATACCATTTATAGTGCTGACAAAAGTTATAGAGTGACAATGAAATACTTTTCAGAGCTCATGCCTGTCATAAAACAAACAACACAGCACTACACCACATTTACAAGATGAGTCCTTCAGCCAACACAGTAGACTTAGCAAGTAGATAGAACGCTGTAGGTTTCACATCATTCTGAGATTGAGTGTGATTTCCTCCTGTCCTATACAAGGGAAATTCAAATCCCCATGCCCAGGGAACCTCCTCTGTCCTCCACCCTGTCCCCTAGCTCAGAGGACTCAGGTCTGGATGATTCATCATACCGCAGCACCCTGGAGGAGCCTGAGACTGCAGTGGAGAGAGAGATCCGATTGACTCTGGAGAGAGAGGAACGACATCGCAGGGAGAGGGGGATGATTGCGCAGGGTCTCGCAATACCCAGGTACAACAGCCGAAAAGTCAAATTCTACCTCTTGGCTTTTCAGTATTGTGCAATCACAAGAACTCACAACAGAATGCAGTCCTTATGATCTTAAAGGCAATTAAATGCACCCAGACAAAATTTTAATTCATTTGAAAGCCTTGCCTCTCTACCATCACAAGCTCTGGGTAGTAGCCTAAAAAATGACATTATGGATACAAGCGGCAGAAATTAGCTTTCTTTAAAGGGCAGCTGGCCTCTCTCTTAAAAATAGGGTGAGGAGCTCAGATTGAGAGGGGCAGAGTAGAGCCACTACTACACATTATAGGGAGCCGGTGGAGGATAATGCCTCCCTGGAGAGGTGTTTCAGACTTGTCCTATCGGGAGGAGGTCCCAGGGCAGACCCAGGACATGCTGATTACAACTCTTGTTGTGGTAACGTCTTCATGTTGTCCCGAATAACCTGGTGGAGGTGGCTGAGGTGTATAGGGAGGTCTGGGCAGCCTTGCTTTGGCTGCTTAGCCCGCAACCCTCTTCGTTCTTTCTGGGTGGATGGATGGATGAAAATCCTTACTTTTCCCATACTTGGGAAAGTCAGAAATCTTGTCTTCCTGGCCATTGGAGTCGGATTTCTCAGGCTTTTTATCTGATTTAGTGCTCAGTTTAGATAAATTAATTATCATAGGTTGAGGTTAACATCCATGCAGGTGCTGAAAACAACAGTGTCAGCACTGTACCCAGCACCCTACAACCAAAATAAGCCAACTTATCTAGTTAAAAGAAGTGCATAGAAGAGTGATAATTCTATTCTAGAAACACTCTTTACATAGAATAATTTAGAAAGGATTCTGAATATTTGTAAAAATGATCCAGAAAACCCACAATTCAAAACATTTAACATTCACATTGTTCTTTTCTGTTTGCAGGCCATCCAGCTTGCAGACAGGACGATCTCCACCTAGACCTCCGGCCTGCCGCACCCCGACGCTCTCCATCTCCCCAACTCCTTCCTGTTCCTCGTCCCTTCCACGATCTGCCTACCATGAAATGACAGCTAACAACGTCATCATCCTGGAGCCCGATTCCGCTAGCCCAGCCTCCAGGAATCGTCTGCTCTCTTCTGCAATCGGCGGCCTTTCTGATTGGCCAGCAAATTCAGATGCAGTGCCTTCCACTAATGTCATTGTTGTAGAAACCTCCAATCTGATCATTCGCAGTGCTTCTGAGTTCTGCCTAAGCTCCACGCCACTGTCTGTGGAACCGCAGGAGAGCACTTTCACATCAAATCCTTTTTTCAAGCTGCGGTCACTCAGCAGCCAGTCACTGGTGGAGCAAGAGATTAGGATGGTGAGGCAGAGGGAAGAGGAGTGGAAAAGGCAGAGGGAGGAGATGTGGAGGAGGAAAAGAGAGGAGGAGTGGAAGAGAGGGAGAGAGCGGTACGATACTGTGTTGGTGTCTCCGGCTCTGAGTGATAATGTCACGTATAACGGTATGTATCATCCAAACAGCTAAAACACTAATGAATTAGCAAACAAACTTCTTAATGTAGTAGAAATTTTTTATTTTAATGTAGATTTATTCGAACGAGTTATATCATTTAAAGGCTACAGTCTTTATGCAATCTGCTTAAATCAGTTTATCTATACTTACGCTTACTTAGGGGTGGCTTTAGCTCAGGTAGTAGGGTGGGTCTGGAGTGATTGATCCACCTCCAGTCCATTTGTTGAAGTATCCTCAGGCAGGATACTGGACCCTGAGATGACCCTGATCCATCCTTTGAATGTTAGACAGTGTGCTTAGGTCCACATTAAAGTTTCTAACATGTTTCTCTTTCTGAGTGTTTAGGTTCATTTAGGTCATTCAGTAAAACTGGAGGTGCAGAGCCTAATGTCCAATCTGGGTGTTTTCAATGGGTGCATCACCTTCTGCAGCAGTGGTTCACAAATATTGTGTCTTAGGGTCTTTCTAAGTGTGCTGTGGTATTGTGATACACTTAGATCAGAAAGTAGAGCAGGTCATTTCTGGCCCAGTTGGCATGCAGAGTGTACTTGGGTAAGACACTGAACGCAAAGTGGCACTTCAGTGCATCATTTGGAGAATGAATGGGTGTGAATGTAAGATAGAAAGCACTTGAGGATAGGAAAAAAGTGCTGTTTAAGAATAGGTGAACAATTCAAGCAATTTAAATGGTCACATTGAACAGTGCTATTTAAAAATCCAACTGTCCATTTACTATTTTTATTGCTAAAAGTATCCTCAGGGTCCTGTTGATCTTGTACAGGTCTAGGCATTCCAGGATCCATGTGTGCGGCATCGAGTCATAGGCCTTCTTGTAATCAATCCAGGCATAGCACAGGTTGGTCAGTTTGGTCTTGCAGTCTTGACTGATTGTTCAGTCTACCAGGAGCTGGTGTTTTGCACCTCTGGTATTCTTGTCAATCCCTTTCTGTGCCCCGCTCATGTATTGACTCATGTGCCTGTTCATCTTAGCCACTATGATGCCTGACAGGCGCTTCCATGTGGTACTGAGACAGGTTATTGGTCGGTAGTTGGAGGGGACTGGTCCCTTCTGGGGGTCCTTGAGGATCAGGACTGTCTGGCCTTCAGTTAGGCCGAGACTAACAAGCTGATATACACTACGGCAGTAGTGATCAGTGAGATGCTTGGCTACAGGTTGAACAGCCACAAGGAGCAGTACCCTCCATGGAGGAGACTGGAGGCTAAGATCAAGGTAGCACGGAGGGAGGTTAGCCAACTATCGGAGCTGCAGAAAGGTGCGACAAAGAAGGTGCCTAAGAAGGATAGCAAGCTGTCCATACCCGAGCAACGACTCACAGCCTTGGCCAGCCGCTTGAAGAGATACACCAGAGAGATAGAAGGCAGGAGAATAAACCAGCTGTTCTCCACAGAACCAGCCAAGGTGTGCTCTCAATGGCAGGGCAACAATATAAGAACAGCACCACAAAGGCTGGAGACGGAGCAATACTGGAAGAGCATATGGGAGAATGAAGCAACCCATAACTGCAATACTCAGTGGCTATTTTAAGCTGCACAATTTCCTGAAAGTCCTGTAAAGTGTTTGACTCTGTACAAGAAAGAAATTCATGTAAAAGTGAATTAAAGAGCCCACCACCTCCGATCCCCAGCATCTTTCTAATTCAGCAGGAAATGAAATCAGCCAAGGCTAACAACTTTCACTGCTGAGTGAAAACAACAATTATTCTGAAGTTAAATAGGTCAACAGGACAGTGTTAATCTGTGACTGATGAGACACACAAGGAGGACTCCCTTTTTATGATTTGTGGCATCTTGGGGAAAATTTCCCAACAGGCATCTATGTTAGAAAAATATTATATGATCTGTGTAGTTCTCAATTCAGGCCAATATTGTAATTCATATATGCTGATGATGCTGTTGGATTTCCCCCCAATGTATTTAAAATGAACTTCCTGTTTTGATCCCAGTGTCAGTGGTTCCAGACAGAAGTGTCTCCTCCCCATCATCCCCCTCCAGGACCCGCAAGATGGAGCGATCCAGTTTGTCTTGTGACCACAAGGTTGGCAGACACACACATATATGTGCATGCACAAACTCTACAGTTGTTGTAGAAGACAGAGTTGTCTGAGCAGCAAAGTGAATTAGAGGACGGGAAATCATTGCCACATACATGTGCAGAATAAAACCGCTTGAGTTTCATATATAGTTCATATATAGTTCATATATAGTACCCCAGCACTGATAGTATCTTATGTTTCAGGTCATACAAACTGCTAATGACCCTGGATATCATGGCTCCTTTGAAAAGGGAGGCATGACTGTCTCTGATATAAATCACAAAAATTTAAAAGCAAACAACTTCTAAAGTGGGAATTAAATGACATTTTACTTATTTACAGGACCCTTGTTTGACCTGTAAAAACAGTGAAACAGTTTTAAAGAGACGTCTTCAAAGTCAGGACATTTCCCTGTTCATCAGTAACAACAAGCACAACCCCTTTCAGCACCGGAGCCAGGCTGACACAGAGTCAAAGCTAATTTTTTTTTTTTACTTTAAAGACCAATTTCACCACTAGAGAAAAAACAATTCCTTGCTGTCCCACATGAAGTGCATTAAATACAGGAACTTTAATAACTGTTTCCTTTACTTGGGCTCTTCCTCTCTCATCATCTCTCTTAGTTAATTAAACCATTAATGTGCCTTAAAGAATTTTCAGCATTTATTTAAATGATTAAATGATTAATCTGTCTTATCTTGAGTTGCTGTCAAACAGTTAACTGGTCATTTTTCACATTCAGGATTTAGATAGCAGAAAATGTCATGATGATGTTCAAGCGATCTGTGTACTGTCTCTCTGACTGACATTTGTATTTCACCCATTGTTTGACAAATACTGCTCTTGTGAATTTATATCTTCTTTTACTCATTCACTCATTTTTTACCTTAAATTTCTGACTCATCAATCAGTAGGATTGATTGCACATTTCATTCACAATTTTGCAAATATATTTACCTCATTTCATCGACCCATTACACCTGTATCACTTTATCCAGTATTTCTTTTCCATCTTCTCTTCACTTTTCTTTCTCTCTAACATCCATCCATCCATTCGACCATCTTTGCTCCAGTGGTTCAGCTGAGTCTTCCCCTCCCTCCAGTTCCCTCCTTCCCTCTCTTCAGTTCCTCGACAACAAAATGCCATGGCACAGCGATGGGAGGCCTCTCTACTAGCCAATCAGAAGAAGAATTGAGCAACGGTACTGCTAAGCTGTCAGACGTTTTAAAAGCCAAAATGAAGTCCCATGCCTGTTTCTTCCTTAGTTTCACCAGAAATCTCAGTCAGTCCTGTGTATCAGCAGCCAGTGTGTATTACAAAATGTGTCAAAGCTGTGAGTTATAGCTCAGATGTGGGTTTTTCACCCGGACACCATACAAGAAGAGAACTGTGTCTTGGTTTCAGTAATTTACTTGAACTGGTTCTCCACAGTGTTTGAGTGGCTTTAAAAGTTTGAGTCATGCTCGAGTCAGACTGTCTAAAACAGTACGACACATTGGAACCTTTTCCTTTTATAGAATAAATCCTGTTGACTCAGTACACATTCCCTAAAGGTGTATCACAACTATAAGTATATGTAAGTCTTACTCTGCAATCATAATAATCCCACTGGTTTTAACATGTGATATTTAATGTAAACTTTCCAATCACATTTTAACATTTGTGATTTTCTCCTTGATATATAATATTTACAGCACTTTGATTACTACATATGGCTGAACTAAGGCACTAGTATAACTATTTATTGACATCTGTTCCATTTTTATGTGACTGACTGACTATAATGCAGTGATTTTCAATTTTACTTCTTGGCAGCCACGTTCTCTATTTTAATTACTTTATATGTTAAAATATTGTAGCTATGCATTGCAGAGATGCAGACAAGATATTGCATGTAGTTTTCTTCACATTTTAAAGGTGCCACGCCAAACTTTGAAAATCACTGCCTTAATGAAGTGTTACAATGAGCCATTGATCCAAACAGTTTGGATATCCCAGGTTTCCCTAAATTGCTACATTGGCTTTTATGAAGGTCAGTTGTTCGGCACAGGTTCTGATCAGTGTGTTAAATATACGCTCTGCCAGCCGTGCTACCTTCCTTTAGTCTTTTATCAGCACACATTTTTTGAGGAAAGTTATTAGTGTTTTGAACAGTTTTGACAACATAACTTTATTAGGTAGCTTCTATTAAGTGGCTGCATGATCTAGATGAGAGCAGCTCATAAAGGGAAACTTGCCCTTGTATGATGGATCCTTCCCCTGTAGTTTTTAACATTAACATAAATTATTTGCATTCAAACTGTACCATTTTTATCCTCTTAGTGGTTGGTCTACAGCCTTTTTACTGTCTTAAATACTTTAGGAAAAGAAAGACAATGTGTAATTTTTGCTATGCAACCTGTGTTGTTGCATGTGCCACTGGCTCTTCTATCATGAGGCTAGTTATCCCCCGATAGGGCACCCACATAGCAGACAGGTCTGGCCTGGATCTGGTGTCAAGCTGGCACTTCTGACTGACTGGTGTCATGGCAGGGTGTATGTAGACCAGATGTGGGCCAGGTCTGGCAATGATGGCACTATTTATGTTCCTGTTTTCCTATTTTAGTTAGAAGACCCAAATGCCATGTTGCCATACTATACTGCTATGGTAGCCAACGTTTCAAATACAGGTTTGACAGGTTTGTGAGTGTACACTTTATCATAAACCTAGTGAAGGTTTACTCATGTTTTCCACTGGGTGGCTGTAGCTCAGGAGGTAGAGCAGGTCACCTACTGATTTGAAGGTTGGTGGTTTGATTCCTGGCTCCTCCAGTCTGCATGTCAAGAATGTGGTTAGGAAGCACTCAGTTTAGAGAAAGTGAATGTGGCATGTTGTTGAGTAATTTGGGAGAGTAGAAAAGTGCTATATAAGAATCAGTTCATTCACTGTCTGAACACAGTTACTTTTGCACTATTATGTTCCGGCACATGTTGTTATTACATGGATTGATTAAGGTACACATTAGGCTGACATCTGGGGCCAGAGCTAAAACTGTTCTGGGCCAGCACAGGACCAGCAGTGTGTCTGCAACTGGCCTTGTGCTGGCCCATGTGTGGGCCACCAAAGGGCCATCATTCTTTTCAGTATGTGGGCCATGTGTAAGCACATTGTGTGGGCCAGATCTGGGCCATGCCAATTTTGCTATGTGAGCAAGATATAAGGAAGTAGCCTACTCTTATCTATACAGTAGTTTAATTTGTTTAGGTAAACTTCACACATCATACAAAAAATGCTGTATAGACACAGCATCATAGAGCCTGTGTAATCATCATCAAAACGAAACAAGTAAGGAAGAAAGATGCATCTCAGGAAAAGGCTGTAGGACTTACTATACAATGGAAATAAAAAAAAGTTAAAACTGAAAGTAAAAAGAAGAAGAACTCAGTGAGCTGAGAACAGTCATTTAAATATGTTACTAGTAAGCTTGTAGCTAATGCCTTGCCATACAAAACATCAACTGACTAAAAAAAATTCCAGTTATAAAATGCATGAAATATCTTAAGCTAAAACAGACATTTGCATTCACTATAATCATCCCCAGATAAAACAGACATTATCACAACCTGGCCAAACTGTCTGTGTATGGCTCCACAGAAGGCGAGGGCTCGTCACAGCACTCAGCGCGCGAACCATAAGGTCTAGTCAATATTTTTACAGATTTTTATCTCCTGTCTTGATTCTTACAAAGAGAGATTTATCGTATTGTATTTTTACTGCATATATTTATGAACTGAGCAGTGCTTATAAATTCTTAAAAGGTTTATTTATAAAAGGTTTATAACATATTGTGACACTAAGATTATTGAAAATGTGAAATCTTTCCGTGTTTTTAGTGTGGTGTGTGCGTATGTGCACGAGTGCTTACCAATAAGACTTGCTTACTAAAATAAGTCACTCTGGCTTCTACAGTATGACTCCAGAGTAAGTTCACTGGTTCAGATTAAAGGTGCATTCAAGTCAGCTCAGAATGCAGGATTTTTCTGTCAGGGTGGAACAGCATCAGTCAGGAATGCTGACCGCAGCAGTTTGTTTGGCATCACTTTATTTTAACGGTGCTACTTTGCAATGTATTACTGAATAAACTATACTTCAGTATCTCAAACTACCTAGCTAACTACATTGGACCTGTCAGTCACTGTGCAACCTGAAGCTGTATCTACAGTTTAGTGGTTTATAGTAGTTTGGCTTTTCTTTACCTTCTGCCCTAATTTCCTCATATTTAAATGCTACATTTGCAAATTTTTATTTTTATTTAAAATAATACTACTTTTAAATAGATACACTATAATTAGCGTAGATATAAACTTGAACATAGCTTTATATCCATACTAGTTTCAACTTCAAATTGAATGCATGCTCAAGTACCTTAAAGAGCAACATTGATAAATGAATGCTGCAAAAAAAAAGCACCAATAAGTATTTTTCACAAGCCATTCTGATCAGTATGCTGGTGGTCACTTTTTAAATAAGCCCTAGTATTTATGAATATTAGAGCTCAGCCAAAGGTACACCATGCTTCATCCTAACTGATTAACATACTGGCCAGTTACTAGCAAACATGAGGAATTTTTGTCTTCAGATTTTCATCCAGTAAATATTTTTCTTTAATTCCAAGTAGCAATGTTAGTGTGAGAATGTTAACAGTACAGTTTGCTCTTTTGCGATGGCGCGTCCACTCCAGTCAGGTTTCAGCTGTTAACACTCTACTACACTGCACTGCACATATTCTGGCAATGCTAACTTAAACCTGAAAAGACAGTGACCACAAAACCATCACTGGCTTCAGTTAAGCTATAATATAGCAAAAATGGCCGTAGTGGGCGGCATCATCTTTTATGCCCATCTTTTTATCCAGTCTTTACACACCCTTTTGGAACAGCTAAAAAGATGGAAAATTTTTGACTGGAAACCTGTATTTCTGGAATGAATGTGGATGAATTCAATCCAAAGATAATATCTGCTGGCTTCTGAACCCTATCCTTGGATTGATTGTCAGTGACCTTGTGGAAATGAAGTTGTAGCAATCGTGGTACAAAGAAAATATTCTTAATTTAATAAATCCAACTATTCACATTTCTCCCTAAAACATTCACTTTGCCTTACTCCAAAGTATAGGGTTAAGATAGGTTTACCACTTATGATGGCTTCCTGATTGGTTAATTAATACATAATAAATCAGTGTTTATTATACAGCGCCAAACCACAACAACAGTCGCCTCAAGGCAATTTATATTCTAAGGGAGACCCTACAATAATAATAATAATAATAATAATAATAATAATAATAATAATAATAATAATATTGTTTACATTTATCAGTTTCTACTGCTAGAAAACGACCCTTTTTCTGACCACATATTGGAAACTGAAGTACAGAAAACAAATGCATCTAAAATTCAACTCAAAGTGTAAAATGTATGCATACAAAATTTTAGAGCAACTTGCATGAGAAACCTTTAGTTCAGGTTCAAGGTGCAACAGCCCTACACCCAACCAATCAGAGGTCACAGAGGTGAAACATTTATCCAGCGGTGCTTTTCTTTTGCAGATTGTACTTAGAAGCTGTATTAAGGTAGGCTTTGAAAACGTTTGAATATAGTGCTTAAATCGCTGTGTTATGAATTCTGAGATGTATTGAATGCACACTCTGTAAGAGCAGGATGAAGGGTCAGCTTGTTTTTGTCTTGCTGTGATACTGTATTGTACCTGTACCTGGATTACACTATATTGTACACTTAGTGATCAGCCTGTAATTTCATGCCAGCTAATGATTTGAATCCACATCATACCTACTTGGCTGTAGTTTTACTTCTGGTTTAAGTTTTGTTTTGTTGTTTTGCATTAGCATTTATTTTGATTAGTTTTGGAAAGAAATTGGATTTACTTGAGATCTCAGATGTACTTCTCAGCTGGGGTACTGACCATACTTACTTCCTAACCAGTGCAAAGGGAACCGGGTCTAATCTTCAGGGTGGACTCTCACACAGACGTTTTCCTCATGCGTGTTATTTATGTGTATTAGTTTGTTTGCATTCACATTCACTCATTTATTATTGCCAAATAAAAGGTGTGGTGATCTTAAATAAAGCATAACCCCTGAATGGTGCTCAGTGTTTCTTTATTCTCCATCAACCACATTCATCTATTTAACTAGAAACACTAAGTATAAGAACTGCTGCATTGTATTAAAAAATATTTGATACATGATACGTAATGACAGATAGATGTGTATATTTAGCTTTACTTGGTCTTGATTTTCAGTTCTAGACATTTTCAGAAGAAATGTACTTCTAAATAACACAAAAAAGAAACCATAGAAAAGACTCACCTACTTACCTACTTATTAGGATTAAAGACATGTATTATGGAATATCACCTTTAAATTACAAAGGATGGACACACACTTTTATAGCAGACATGGTCATGACAATTTCTAATCTCACACAGAATTTTGTTTAGGCTTCTCCATATAGTCACAATATATAATAATAATGTATGATTGAGAAATTGTCAATACTGAAAACTGGCCAACTCTGAGGAGCTAGCCCTCTCCTGCAGCCTTTATTGAGACACACAGTTTCACAAACACACCTCCTATACACATGGTCACAAAAGGTTAAAACAGTGTGTGTGTGTGTGTGTGTGTAGGTAGGTGATTGCATATGCGAGCATGTCTGTGTGTGTGTGTGTGTGTGTGTGTGTGTGTGTGTGTG
>VUQR01011790.1:0-10153 GCA_015108515.1 Hemichromis elongatus
CAGTGGACAGGTGAGGGTGCACTGTCGGTGGGGGATCGCCGGCGGAAAGACCCGCACCCCGTTTGGAGACTTGAGCTGGCACGGCGTGTAGGAGCCGTATCCGCTGTCCGTTTCGCTATACAGACTCATCTTGTCCATGTCCAGGTAGTCGTAGTCAGAGCTGCCCGAGGCTCGGCTCTGCACCGGGGTCTCCCCCTCCGGGGTCTGGACGGTGATGTTCCGAGCGCATCCTAAGCAGACGTTGTGGGAGCACGGAAGCAGGATTGGGTCCTTAAAGAGAGACCCGCAGACGGGGCATTTCAACTCTTCCTCCATCGCTCCCGTCTGTGTCGGTGGACCGGAGAGGGGAAGCTGCTTCTCCGAGAACGCTCCAGCACCGAGTGACTGGACAGCTCCCCACGCTACTTTGCGCATGCGTCAAGAGGGGCGGGGGTTGTGATCCGGGTTGACTGATCGAGCTAATTTGGAGGATTTGAAACGCCACAGATTTCAGATTATCATGGTTCGTAAAGAGGATCTGTGCTCCTTTTCTCAAATTACTTTGATTTTACACGTTTAAGCTAACGCTTCAGTTATGTAATTCACTTCTTTGTTCTTAATTCTGTCCACAACATAATTTTTTAAGATTACCAGATGTAAGATGATAGGACTAATAATTTTATTCAACCCATGCAATTTTGTAGTCTTTCTTTCTTTCGTTCGTTCTTTCTTTGGTGAATCGCTACTTAAATGTGCAGCTGGTGAATATTTCAACTTTCTTCATCTGAGCCTCTTTTCTGCCAGTATACAAGGGCAAAACTGCCATCATTATGTCAAATGATAATGCTGAAGCGGATCATTTATTGTGACTCCTTCTATACATTTGTTCTGCCTGTTAGTCTGAAACAAATGAAACGTGATAGCAGAAGTACATGCAGTCAATAAAAAAAAAAGCTATGTTTAATATGAGTTTCCCATGCAGGATCAAAATGAATGAGGGAACATCTGAAGCCAGTTCGATCCTGTAACCTTTGTGTTTTTTCACATTAGTGTTTTGTGTTAACTAAACATTTAATTGACCAGACAGCAGACATGACCGAAGTCCCTCAGGGAGTAGGATTAATCCGACACACTGGGACAGCTTTTCCATTTATTAGCCCAATTAACATCCCATTACCTGGGTTTCAGATCTGCTCTGCGGTGAAATGAGAGTGGGCATCTGCACAACCACGGTGTTAAAGCAGAGATCTCTGCAGATGTGGAACATCCTGCAGTGTCATTGCCCTGCATAACCTTTAACCATCACTGAAGAGAATCCCCCTCCAGCATAACCCACTATATTTACTATATTTAAAAAATAAATCTTCAGCAGTGAACTCGTTCTCCAAGATAGAAAAAGACAAGACAAGCATTTCGTTCCTTTAAAAAAAACAAGCTGCAGTCATAAAAGCTTGCTTTTTTATGTAAAATTGATCTGGGCTAACTATTAAGAAGATTAATAACTTGTTTTAATTAGGCCTACTAAAATATAAAAATCAGATTAGATTACATTGTGATTTTTTTATTTTTTTATTTATTTTTGTACCGCATGGGTGGGAATCATAATATCAGACCTGGACAGAGTGGACTTGTGGTTGGTACTGTTGTCTCACAGCAAAACGGTTTTTGGTTTGAATCCACTATCCAATCTACCTGAGACATTGCTGTGTGGAATTTTCATGCTGAGTGGGTCCTCTCTGGGTACTCAAGCTTCCTCCCACAGTCCACAGACATGCAGTTAATTGGTTTAGGTTGGTTGGTGATTCTAAATTAGCTGTAGGGCAAAATGTGAGTGCTTGTTTCTCTGTGTTAGCCCCGGACGATGTGATATCCTTGTGTTGGTGTTGTCCCCATATCATCATAATTAATGTTTTTCCAGGGTCAACATTCCAAGTGACCAATCACCTTCTTGTGACGTCACTTTTGCGACTTCGAAAACAAGAGAGACCTACACTAATGGTTGTGTGCTGAATCTATGAATCAAAAGGGTTAGGGTTAGTTTCAAGGCGGGTCTTTCGAAGTCGCAGGTGATTGGTCATTTGGAATGTCGCCCCTGGAAAAACATTAATTATGATGACGTGGGAACAACGCCAACACGAGGATATCACGTCGTGCGCAACAGCCCCGTGTTTCACCCTGTGGCAGCTGAGGCTGGAGCTTCCCTGCAATAAGTGGAAGAAGATGGATGAGTGGGTGGGAATCACCTTCATCAACTTCAATTTATTTCCGCGTTTACATGTTGTCAACAGAGCTACATTAATTTTTAGTTATGTTTGTGGACATTTGACAAATTCAAGTTCAGCATTTATCTCTGTTTTGTTCTCCACCAGCTCCTGAAGGAAACATCTGGCTGTTTAATTTGAACAACAGGTTTCTGTGTCTGAAAGAAATTTGCCAGCTGCTTCAACTCAAACTTCAGCTATCACTTATTTCAACAGTCAGTAGTAAAAATACAATTAGATCCCTGTAGATCTGAAGGGTCTTCGTGGGCTGCTCACTTTAATCAACCCATTTCATATTAGAAACCATTACTTCACCTTTTGTTCATATAAACGTTAATATAAGATTTACAGTAAAAGGGTGGAATTGTCATTATAGAAGTTTGTTTCCCCTATAAAAAGAAAAAAAAAAGAGCTAAGTCAAAATTCTTGGTTTCATATCAACATTTTGTGTTATTATCTCAACATTTTACCTAGTAGCTGGAATTTTGAGATCAACATCTTCACAACACCCTTTGCTGAAAAAGAAGCAAACTATTATCTGTTCATCTAGTGAACTACGTGCTTTGTATTCACTTATAGTTTGACTGGCTGAGTTCCCTCGAATAATCCCACCAGCCCGATGCCTCTTCTCTAAGCTGAGGCTTTCCTCGAGCCCTCGATCACATCAGTGATTATGATGAGATGAGCTGTGAAGCAGAAAGAACAATCATGTGCTCAATCGCATCTAAAAATATCCGCTGTCATGCTACCGCTGACTCTGTGACTGTTGGGAAACACTTTAACAGAAAGAGGAGGAACTGCTCTTCGTTCCGGTAGCGCCACCCAAACTGGCTCTACTGCAGGAGGAAGAGCAGTCAAACACATTTATGTTCACGGATGTTACTTAAACATTTTGTCACATTTGGGTTTTAGGATGCTGCCCAGAAAGTAAAGTTTGATACTTAAACTGTCGAGCCGTGTTTATAAATGCTTTGACTGCCAAAACTTGACCCAAGAAGCTCAAAAACTGGGTTATAATGAAATCAACTATACTTTAATTTCCCTAATTACAACGGCCACAAGAGGGCAATGTAGCCATTACCTAGTGATCAACTCATTATTATGTTTTGGCTTAATTCAGTTTAAATACCATAAAGCTTTAGTTTTGCATAACCACAGAAACGTAGATAAAGCGGATATAAATCCAGCCCTTCTCTGTGTCCATTAAGAAAATCAATCCTTTTTGACCTCCACTAAGTGTATCAAATAAGGAAGAATGGGGTCATTTAGAAAAATCATGACTGGTCTGGCAAATACTAGTCTGTGTATAAGGATTATTAAACTACCTGAAGCACAGATTTCACAATTATCACAGCCCGGCCTATTGAAATCTTTTATGGTAAACAACAGCTGCTGCCTGATGCCTCGGAGCTACGAGCTTGAAAACGGCAGACACACCTAGGATGTGGTATATGTTGTAGTACATGTCCACATCTATTTAAAATATAATGTGGCATTACAGGGGTATATATATTCAAATGGCTGGGGTTGTGCAGAAAAATAATTAGTCCTTTGAGTCTTCAAGTAATGAATAATACATTCCTTTTAATAGAGAAAGATCTGATGCAAACATGATTTTAAAAAAGGCAAAGAACCCAGAGGGATTTATGAATGTAGTAACATTTTGCCCTTATATTGTACTTCGCATATATAACTTGTGCATATCTGTGTAGATACTTACGTTATTACATACATTCCCTGCATTGGTACCTCTTTAACTTTAAGTCTATTTTTTCTCCCATTTTTCTAACTGTGAGCCTTTTCTATTAAAGCAGGCTCAAACCAACTCCTGTTAAATGTTTGTGACATCAATCTGGATTATATTACTAATTGCTAACGGGTGCCATCATTAATACATAAACTTGCATTTTTCCCCAAATGAAAAGTAAAAACGTTTGCTGTAAGGAGAGGTTTGCTGGTAGGGAGCATTTCTTTTATGCACCATAGACAAAAAAAAAAGGAAACGAGATGAAGCACTGCTGAGTTATTCAGCAAACATGCCAGCCAAAATTAGAAGATGAGAAAATACACCGTACTGCGTTGCACAGCAAGAACAACACTTTTTTCCTCATCCACTCATTTAATTATTTAAATTTTTACACAATATTTTCTTCTTTCAGATGCTCTATTTTATTGTTACAACAAAATTGTCATGCAGATCAATTTTATTCCTTCATAGCAGAAGTAAAATGCTTCTGTGTTGTGAAACCAGCCTCCCTACTTTAAAGCTTAGGCTTAAAACTTTCCTTTAGGGTTAGGTCAGATGACCCTGAACCCTCCCTTAGTTATGCTGCAATAGGCTTAAAATGCTGGGGGGGAGGGGTTACCATGATGCACTGAGCATTTCTCTTTCACATGTCTCCTTTCACTCTCTGTGTGCTTAGACACCACTGCTGCATTTAATCATTAGTTATTATTCATCTCTAGCTCTCTCGCCTATAGTCCGCCATTTGTCAAATCTCTCTGCTCTTTCTCTTTCCCCTTCACCACCAACCAGTGGCAGCAGATGGCACCAGAGGTTTCTTCCTGTCGAATGGGAGATTTTTCTTCCCACTGTTGCCAAGTGCTTCTATTGTAGGATCTTTACCTTTATAATATAAAGGGCCTTGAGCCGACTGTTGTTGTGAATTAATGATATATTAAAAAAACTGAATTGAATTAAACATGGTTGATAAAATGAGGACTGTGCATAATGATCTTTATTAATTTCCACGTGTTACTGCCAAACATAAACACTTTGCATAACAGAAAACATTTAGAAGTGCATTTCACTTCAGTCGTCCCTTTTAATCAAGTCCTTGTGTGCTTGAATACTTTAGTGTCTAATAACGGTCGAATAAGTAGCCTGAAAAATAAATTTTCAAATAAAATGAATGTTAGCCATCACGGTGAGTATAGTGTGTTTGTCTGATCGATAGATTTATCAGCCTCATACCATCATTGCACCTCTTTCAGAAGAGTTTAGTCCATTTAGTTATCACAGGTGTCAATAATCACTGTGGCAGATTTTTCTGCTAAATTGGCTGATTTTTCATAATTAAACAATAGCAATGGACAGATTTTCATGAAAACACTACAAATTCGAGTGCAAAGCAGCATCTTAAAGTGTCCACATTATGCATTTTGAGTTTAGCTGTTGGTTATTTTTTATGCACGTAAAACATTTGCAAAGTTACAAAACCCAAAGTCTAAGACAATGCAAGTTGTCTCTTCTCCCACGGCATGGAGCACATCGTTTGTGTCGCAGGCTTTTCATCTGTGATTTATCTACATCAGATCAGAGTAACATCTTAGCTAGTGGCTAGCCTGACCTGCCCTTAAGAAGAACAAACAGCTGCCTTGCTTCCAGTTCTGCTTGAAATGTGTGAGGTTTTGTTACCGAGTGTTGTGTTTCTATTTGTAGAGTTATGGCAAGCAAGCCGTTTCTTATTTTGGCTGGACAGGCTGATAAATCAAAGCAGGCTGGACTTTATTTAGAGCCAGTGTGAGAAAAACAATGTTTATCTTTAACATTAAAAATATGTTAATTTCGATGACACCCTGAAATTACAAACCTAGAAATGAGTATAATACGGGCACTTTAAAGGGTCTTAGTCTAATGCTATTGTGACTGTTCTCCATGACATATCCAGTGATTTCCTGTCTTGCAGCATAAAAACAACCAAAGGTGTTATGTTTATTTCTAAACTGGGAGTTGAAATTGCCAGAACAGTCACTTAGAGAGTGTGTAGGTGTTTCATGGCCGCCATTCTTGCACCTCAATTGAAGCCACAGGAGTTCCTGTCGCTCTCAGACCACGGATGTGGTGCTCTCTGGGTTGATTCGTACCGGCCTCGTGCTCTTCCTGAGGTCTTGCAGCTGCTTGGCCGGCTTCCCCACGCTCTCCTCAAACCGCCGCTCAACCACCGGCAGCACAGTGTCGTGGAGGAAGGAGGCATTCTGCATGACGAAGGCTTTCTTCTCAGGGTCCTGCTCACAGCGTAGGCTGTAGTCTACGTGCTGTACGGCCACCAGGATGATCTCTCTCAGGCTCTCCAGCAGCACCATGTGCAGCTCAGGGAAGTAGAGCTTAAGGCCTTCCTCCAAAAAGCTCATCATCTGCTTGGTGAAGGCCACGACGGTGTAGCTCAGGTTCACCCAGCAGTCATCACCTGTGTATTGCTCGAAGTTAATGCCGCAGCTGCGCATCTCGTCCTGCAGAAAGATAAATATGTTAACGTTGCAGCGGGTAAAGCAAAACAGGGATTTGTGGCATCTTTCATTTTAAATCCTCAGCATTTGTTGTAACAAAAGCTCTAAATACACAAGCCAAAATCCCCGCCTCCAGAAATTAAAACATATTTAACTATATTATTTTGGTAAACGAATTAGTGTTTACTTTATAAAATGAGTTCCCCGCATCACAAGGTTAGGCTTTTTTTGTACAAAGGGCATGCAAAATCCACCCAAAAATATACAATTATATAAAACAGCCTCACAGTGAAAACATTTTAACAGGGGAATAGTGGAATCATGTAAGCAGATTAAAAACAGATTATCAAAGGTTTGGTTTCTGTTACTCCATTTAGGATGAATTTGGTTAAAAACTGATCTACAACTGAAGAGAACAAAACACTGAGTGAGAAACGGTAAGAACCAAGAGACAAAACAGAAAAATAATTCAGATCCACCTTGAGTTTAGCCAAAGCCTCAGGAGTCATGAGGTTCATCCTCCTCCACATCTCCTCAGAGTTTCTGTGTTTCGTGGCCTCGATGATGATATCTTTGTAGCTCTGGAGCGCTGCCTTGATGTCTTTGACCAGCAGGGACTGCAGGGTGAAGGTCAGGTCCAGGCCGATCTCGGTGAGCTGCTGACAGTGTTCTTTAGCCACTTTAACGCACTCCGCTGCCGTTGACAGGCTTTCCTTACTGTCAAACACCTGGCAATGAGGGAAAAAAATCACTTTATTAGGAAAACCATAAAACAGTAAAAGTAAACTGGAATGCTACATGCTCTATTGGTTATTATTTGCATTTTTTAAACCATTAACACCTAAAAACACCACCGGAACAAACAAATATTGCATCAAGTCTCAGTAGCTTAGTATGTTTTTGGCTATAAGCAATAAAGGATATACAAATGATAAATGTTAAATATCTTCTAATCACAGGAGATGCTCCTATTACGCATTCTAGGGTTTTACCATGTGACATTCAGACTACCTGCTTACTGAAGGCGTCCACAAACATCCTCATGGCCGATCTGGACCAGACCACGAAGGCAGAATAGCAGCCCGTGTTCCCTGCGAAGTCCATCTGAAATTCCTTGGCCGTCTCCAGCAGGCTGGTGAAGAATATGTTACAGAGTTTGTGGATGTAGAGCAGCGTGGCTCCTTCAATGCGAAGCTGCCGTATGGCAGTCTGCACTGCAGCGGCGCGGTTCTTCAGAAACAGCTCGCAGGCTTTGGTGGACTGGCCTGAAACACAGACGACTGTGTGATGAGACAGTGGAGATGCTCACGGCCATTACATCGTATTTTTACATTATTAAGTTACTGCATTAATGTAAATAGTAATGCAGGAATCTAAGGGCCTTAATATTTCTGACTGCAAATGTACAACATGTGTAGCTATTTCTCAGGTGATTCTGATGATGTTTTTCAGCATATGTCTTGAAACCTACACGGCTTAATGGAAAAAAAACATCAAATAAATTAGAGTTAACTGAAAAGCAAATACTCCTTGAATATATAAAGAATACCTGGGAGTGTAGTGACTGGGGACAAAATGTTCACAGAATAATTATGGAAGATATTAAGAGAGTACTATATGTTAACAGTTTTGATCAAGTTTTAAAATATGTTTATCCCCTACGTACTCCTGCTAAGGGATAATGTTTTGCCTGAAAAAGGTCAAGTACTGAAACATTGCAAATAAACATGTTTTGCAAATCAGTCAATGTGTGCAAGGTTTTATAACATTTGGCTATTCAAGAACAGTTCTAAGAAAAAATAAATAATAAACTATATATAAACTATCATGAGGTTAGTTCTCGTAGTGTTCTGAACATAGGAAAGTTATTCTCTTTACTAAGTAGTTTGAGAATCTTGACGTTGACTGAAGATGAAGCGAAAAACAGTGAATACATACAGATCACCGCAAGCACATCTCATTTGTCTGAAAACATGACTTTAACTACATCTAATGTCGAACTTGGACGAGTAATTTGAAAGTCAACTTCATGCAAATGATGGAAGAGAAGAGAATAAGCTAAACTCCCTGAAATATGAAGAGTGAATTGTGAAAAACCTTGTGAGTGGGCTGAGCACATCCTTAGTGTAAATACACTGAATGTCAAGTGAGATCATAGCAGACAGGCTTCATTTGATTTGGTGATGTGTGCAAGAAAGTACAAAAAAACAAAAGGACCTAGCCTGATGAGCTGGGACACAGCCCGCCGGGTTGCTTTAGGACCGCCACGAAGTGACCGATCTGGAGACAACTCAAACACCAGGACCTCTGTCAGCTGCCGCACGCGTTCATCCACCTTCCCCCTGAGCTCTTTAACCTTCAGGGTGACGGGTTGATCTCTGAGATACTCGTTGAGCTTGTCCAGCAGGTCAACGGCACCCTCGAAGTCTCTCTGGGCAATGCACACGTCCAGATCCTCTGGCAGCTCCTGGATCCACTCGAGACTCAGATTCACACTCTCCTCAGCATCTACCGTCTCTTCATCATCATCCATATCGAAAGGATTGGTGGATACCTCAGCTCTGACAGGAGAAGTGGGGACCTCTTCCTCCTTCTTGCGCCTGTCTTTGGAGACTTTTTTTTTCTTGGTTTCATCTAGGATTTCCAACCACTCTTTCTTAACTTTGCTGTTCTCTGCCTGGAAGATGCGGCTGTCTGGAAACATCAGGATCTTGAACATGTCCTTCATGGGAGGGTTGTCTTTTACGTTAACCACAGCGAAGCTCTCCAGATCATACAGAGCGTTGTATTTATACTTGACCGTGCCACGGCGGTTAGGCAGCCAGGTGGCAATCAGCAGACAGTCATTCATCAGGAAAGCGTGCACCTTCTGAATGGGGGACATGTTGTCAACATCAAACTCTGCAAGGTCCCCATTGTATATAAGGTGCCTGCCTGGGGTGTCCATGATGTTTTTAACCCCTTCCACTTTCTCCAGCAGTGAGGTGAGGGTCCTCTGTTTCACTTCCTCCGTCTCTTTGGGAAAAGCTGCCTGCATCTCTTTAGACGTCTCATCCTTATCTGTGGACAGCAGGGCCTGAGTGATACTCTCCATGATGCTCTTCTGTTCGGTCAGGATGTGGCTCAGCTGGTACATTTCGCTCTCTAGATAGGAAATCTCTTTGGCTGTTTCAATGAACTGTCTGTAGTTCTTGTAAACATTTTTCTTGAGATTTTGGGCCGTTTCGTCGGCAAGGTTTTGGATTTTTTGTCGGTGCTCCTGCAAATCCCTGTCACCATCGGACTGCTGTGACAGCTGCTTCACGTAATTTTGCGGATCGAAATTGGGCGATTCGAGCAGCTTCCTTAGTCGGTTCCCTGTTTCCGACATCTTTTGCCGTGAAACTGTTTGCTTATTGATATAAATTGTTAAGAAAATGTAGATAAAACTGGACAGAGAAACAGTTTATCGAGTCTCCTCGGTTCATATCCGCTTGTAGCCTAAACAGGAAGTTGACACCCTTGAACGTCACGGGATATAAAATAAAAAAATATTTAAAAATATATATAAATGATAATTGTTCTTTCATTATCGGTCTTATATTTATTTTTAATATGATTTAACATATGTTAATAATTTATATTAGAAAGCCGTGTTGCTTTCATTCATTTAAGTGGCGAAAACTACTTTAAATGGACAACAC
>VUQR01011790.1:25802-44674 GCA_015108515.1 Hemichromis elongatus
TTGTTTTTTGTTTTTTTTTTTTTTTTTTTTTTTTTTGTTTGTGGGGTTTTTTTTTTTTTTCACCCCCCCCCCCCCCCCCCCCCTTCATCAAGGGTTGGCATGTTCAAACTGAACATTAGTTACTTGAGGGCTGTATTAACATGAATAGAAATGCAAAGTTAAAACAAGAATTATTCTTCAACAGAATAGAATAATAAGCATTAAAAAAAAAAATATAACGCCACATTCACATAACCAGCTTTGTGAGCTGCGAGGCTTCATTAAATAATTATGGCCGAGAGTTGAGCTGTGATCTTGTAGCTGGAACACTTAGACACATTTTCTCACTTTTTCATGGTGCAGTTTTGTTTTTAGAAACATTCTTTTTAAATGGGACCTATCGTGCCGATATCACCACCATGCTAGCTTTGCATGATTCAGTTTAGAGTCATCTTTCTTTGTCTTATGTTGAGGCTTTGGTGCAACTCTCCTGTTCGTGTGGCATCTCTTCTGATTGGCTGCCCCTCACAGACAGAAGGTTTGAACAGCAACCAGAGCTGCATGTCTGAGAGGACCACACTGTCATCATAAAGTTAAAAAAGAAAAAGAAAAGCAGAGCCTTGGCCTTCATGGGGAATTTTTTTTTTGTTTTTTGTTGCTGACCTTTTTGTTTTTTTGTTTTTCTAAACATTTTTGCCTAATAGGTCCCTTTTAGCTTTTTTTTTGGTCCCTGTGGCCTTCAAATATCACCCACAGTGTAAATACAGATCTGTAGCTCTAAACCTAGTAACAACTATCAAATGAAAACCCGGTGCTTTATACTGTTGTGCATCGAGATCTTAACCATTTTAGATCATGTGCTCTGAGTCTAACTGATGCCTGTGCAGGTTAAGCTCGTTTTAAATGAGGGGTGGGCATCTCCAGGCCTCGGGGGGCCGGTGTCCTGCAGGTTTTAGATCTCACCCTGGGTCAACACACCTGAATCAAACGATTAGTTCATTACCGGGCCATGGCTGGATCAAGGACGCATCTAAAACCTGCAGGGCCTGGAGTTGCCCTCCCCTGTTGTAAAGTCTCCCCAGAGGAATATAAATGGCATATCAGCGTTTGGTCATCTTTGCACATGTTATAGGGACTCTTTAATCATGACGGTGGTCATTAAGAAGATTGTAACAAAAAAAAATGCTTTTGTTTGTTTTGTTTTGTTTTTTATTTAATCAGAAGAAAGTACCTTCACTGCCTCATTTATAATTAAAAAAAAATGTACAAGTTAAAATTCCTTCGATCTAAAATCTTAACAAAAGCGCTTCCCAAAGCAGACTCGATTCCACCTCTTAAGTACGTCCTTTGACTGTTTAAGACTTTTGCATGTGAAAATCCTCTTACTACACACATGAATGGTCTACTCAGGCTTCTTAAGTATCTAAACTCTGCAGCAAAGGTTTCAGCTCAGCCTGTAGCATAAAACCCAGCGACAGACACAGTACAGCAGCCGTGCTGTCAATCATACACCGAGTTTCTGAACTCGCCATCACTTTGAGAGTTCATCTTTGCACAACTGTGCTCATATTTCATCACCTGTCTGTATGTCGGTCCACTATTTGAACACAAACCAAAGAGAGTACACCACTCAGCATTGTACTTGGTTGAAGCCGCTGATGTAGACTGCTTAACATCTGGTGTCTTGACGAATGTCTTTAGGAGTTTTTTTGGAGCTGATGAATGAAGGACAGTTGGTTTACTTTTTAAACTGTTGGCCGCCTCCTCCCCCACTCAAAGACCAGCGTTTTCAGTTGACTAAATTCAAATGTCACCGACCAATGAAAGTCTAGAGGATTCATTTTATCACAAGTATGTAAAAAGTCAATGTGTAGCAATAACACTCGGATATGAAACCAGTTTCCTACAAGCGGTGTAACCCTCGATCTTCTCTCTAAAATCTGTCGACATCCAGAGTTTCTGATGTAATTGTCTGACATATTGGGGAAAATGTTTGGGTCGCATACTTCATGTGTAAAACATAAGGTCAAACCAGCACAGTCACCAGATGGGGAAGTAGCTATCATTACTGTGTCTTACTTCCTCCATTTCCCAGACATGGATTAAGCTAAGATGGATCATAAACTTTTTCCACTGGAAGTCTTCATTGGATTTAGTCTGGGAGGAGGTTTAATCCTCGTTGGAGAGTAACAAAATCTGGCACTGGCAAGCGCTTTTAAAGTTGCCATTTCGACATACTTCTGCTGTTATCCATATAATAAGAAACCCATGAAGATGGGTTTAGTAAAAGACAATTTCCAAAATGTCAAACTGTTCTTTTACAACTCTGATGATGTCTTATCCTCCGAACACTCAAGCTCTTGCATGAGATTTTAATTTCTTCTAGCTATTTAAGATTATTTGGACCTGATGATTATAGTAATTTAAAAAAAAATTACCCTCACATGGGGACACCAAGTTAACAATGTTTGATTTTTATTAAGCAGAATGAAGTTTGAGGTGGGGAAAAGCTAAACTCCGCTGTCGCCATACGAGGATGTAAGTTCCCCTATCTTTCTTTCCTGATCTAGGTTTGGACAAACATTTTTTATTTTTTTTTGCCTCTTGCATATGTATCTACTCACTTTTAATCTGAACCGTTCCATAATGCATCTGCAACTTTCTGACTCGAGTCTTATTATTGTTGGTTCCAGTGTTGTGATAGGTTGGAATGATTGTTCTCTGTTTCTGTTGCTTTTTATCATCCACATTTAGTGAAGCTTAACTTTGTAAAGTACACCTGTATGCGACTGCTGCCGACATTTCTAGTCCGATTACACATTTAAGGGTCAGTTAAAGCACCTGTTTTACTACTACAGTCTACTGCTAATCTGAAGCTAAAAGCACGTTTGGTTAAACGGTTTTAAACCAGTGATGTTTTAAGACACGAGTCGCGTCTTGATCCCAGGCTTTCTATTGGATGTCTACACAATTAGTGCCTTTTATAAGATGTTCAAGATGGGAATGAACATATACCATAAGTCATATTAATTGCTAGGCCTGTACTTTGGGGGGTTTTTTTTAAGCTGCTACATGTGGAAATTGAAACATAATGACTTTAGCAATCTCAGAAAACTCTTTCTCGAGCTGTGTCAGCAATAAATTAATGTCATGCTGACGTGTTGCTGTCCTCCAGCTCTACAGAGTCCGTAATTTGGATCGAATTAGAAAGATTTGGTTCATCTTTGGGCTTTTTCAGACTCTGCTGTTAATTATACTCTTCTCTGTCAAGAGATTGTTTGGAATTTTATTGGCAGGGATGCAGCTGTTGGGAACGTTGTACTGCTGACACCGTCTGAAATTTGAGTTGCTTCCTGTTTTGGTTGATGCTTTGAAGAAATTGTACGCCTCCAAAAAAAAAAGGAGCCTAATACAACTTTAAAGTACACGTAGCAGTTTTACTTCCAAGAACTTGTATCAGCCTTAAAGTCAGCCGAGGCATTCGCAAACCGAGCTACGTGGTGCACTCCTCACTTGTTCTTTAAGTCTGTTTTTGCACTTGTTTGTGCCTGTTTCTGTGCTAAATCCCTAAAACTACAACTACCTGACTCCCTTTGAGTTTGCCACTACTACACAGGTGCTCTTTGTACGCGTATTGTAGCTTAACCCAGCACAAGAGAGCTAAGAAGAAGCTTTAAATTGAACACCAGCAAATCGTACCTAATATTGTACCGTTGCCACGTGTGTTGCCTGTTCTGTACACTAAAACATGCCCCTTTTTCACAGGATTATTGGATGTGTAACATGGAGACTTCATCTCAGGGTAAACTTAAATTTTTTTTTGTTTTTGTGGGTGGTTTTGACTCCTGACAAAATAACATACTTCCCTAAACAATGGCTCTCGAACTAAAGGTAAACAATGCTGTGTCACACCCACTTACAGTGACTCATAATTATGAATAAATGGTTTGGTGCAAGTCTCATGATCAAAGGTTAAACTTTCCACCGACTCAGAACACAATCAGGAGGCGAAGACGCAAAAAGCTTGACATAGTTTGGCTTAAGTGCAGATTACTGCTGCAATGACGGTCACGCCTGAGCGTTCACACCCATGCTGTAGTGGTTGTGAAAATTTGGAAGGGGGAAAAAAAAAAAAGGCTGATGGTGTAAAATGCGCTGCTGCTGACCAAATCCGACCTGTGTCCAAACCTGGGTTTGAAAACGTGATTGAGCCAAGACGGTCCATTATTCTACAAGTGACATGTTCATCAGTAGGCTCGAGTTTGCAGTTTGTAACCTGTTGAGGAAATCACAGAAGTAAAATGCAATTTCATTCGTGTTTGTACTTTATATCTCTTATCGAAATCGTTCATTAACTTACTTTAGCGAGAAGAAGGATTTTATGTATTGTGTTTGGAATGAATAACATTGAGAGAACATGTGAAGGCTGTGTTGCCGCCATCGATCATTCCTCCTGTTCTCTTTTCCATTAATGACCATTCTGCTGTTTGTTTGGACAGTACTCTCATCATAGTTATTATACTGTTACGAATTTAATAAAGCGATTCTGTACTTTTCAGGTTTTTGGAGTGATATTTCTTATGATGCAAATATTGATCATGCCTTCATACTTGTAAATTAAACATGACACGACATAAATAGCAGATCCACAATTGTAGGCGCAGTTTAATTTAATTCTCTCCAGCTGTTTCTGAGACAAAGCGTTCATAAGGATTGTGAAAGTGAGCTTATAGGAACCACCTCCTTCGTTCAATGACGCAAGCGGCCATATATATTCTCTTGGTTGGGTTTTCTATCGATCTCTATTTTCATGTTATAGCTGAAAAACATCTGAAGAACATTTCATTACATCTGGAATAAATGTTCACTTGGACACAAGAATTAACAAGTTAGGTTCATCAGAGTTTAACATCGCCAGGACTCCACATCTCTCCCATTCTGAAGTTATCTCCCAGGGACACTTCGAGGGATTTGTGTATTTGTATTTCCAGCTCAAACTGTAATTCGGACTTGGGGCTGGAATGATTAGATTTTGCTCATCAGATTTTCCCGTGACCTCACTTTCATGTCACCCTTGAAACACTTCCAAGTGCATCTGGAGAGAATTTCAGTACATTTGGCACAAATGATTTTGGAAGGAAAGGATAAAATATTTCACACATTTAATGTATTTACTTACATACTTGTATGTAAAAATGAATGCTCTAAGTAGATATAAGTTACTGTAAAATCAAAATCTTCTGCTTTTTTAAAAACATTATTCAAACTCCTAACTCAGGAACAGCAGAGGGATCGTGTGACCATATTTCATATTTAGTATAGAACCCTGAATTGGTTACACTAACCTTCACGTTATACACATTATATATTATTATCATCTGTACAGACTGGCTGGCAGACACCTGTAATGTGATCATTCTGGTTTGAGCAGAGTAGCCAGCAGCTCTGTGGGGCTGCAGATGCTTTGAGTAAAATGCAAATGTCAGCATGCTGGCAATAGCCATGCTAAAGCTCTATTATCTAGCATAGTATTTAAATACACTATCACTCAGTATAAAGCTCTAAGCACACTGTAGAGGTGAAGTTGCTGAGGTTATATACATTTTCGAGTATGTATTATATTTTGTGGTGATATTTTTGCTACTTTTATATATTTTTTGCTTCAAAACATACAACGTGCTAGGTGAAACAGTTAATGTGCTTACATGTGCACAAAAACAGGCCTGCAGAATGCAGAAAGTCGTTGCATCAGGAGATGCTCTGGATAGCAATTCATTTCAAGCTTGGTGGTCTTCTACCAGCAGTATCCTAGGCTAGGACACATCCTGTGGTACCCTCGAACATCTGTTCCAAATACTGTTCTAACCTAAAAACTTTAATCTACTTGTGGCACGAATGGATAAGTAAGTTGCTTGGTGTTTAATTATTATCTCAATCTGTTTTAAAGTTGTTGAGATGTTTCACTTTGGATCAGTGTTACTGGCAACCTGACAAACCAACAACTAATCATGTAGTTATGCCACAAACAGGTTAAAAATATTAATAAAACATTTTTACATCTACAGTCTTTACACCCAAAATCTAAAAAAGACTCTAGGAGAAACAGCTCTTTCACACCAAACTGCACTTCCTTGCCGTCTCCCTGCTGCCCTACTTATTTCTTCTTCTGAATGCATCTCACTCTGACCTGCATTTAAATGCACCAATCTGCATTTTGGTCTTGAGTAGCTGCCATGCCCGTGCAGTTCCAGTTTAATTGATCATTACTGCAGCAGGATGTGGTGGCTTTGATGTAGCAGCTTCTCCTGCTGGGAGGTTGGGATGAATTACTGATGATGATAACACTGTTTATATTTTCATACTCACAGTCTCTATTTAAATTCTCACAAACCTCCCTGAGAGACTTAAGAAATGGGTCATGCAACAATATATCGGTTTCATACACCACGTGCACCATTTTTTTCCCCCCGTTGCCTTGTTATCACAGTTGCTGTGTATTTGCCCAGTGTGGTGTTTATGTAGAAATCACATGATCTGACAAATCTGATGGCTACTTTTTAAAAAGTGGCCTCTAGGTTTTAAGACATTATTTTAAACAGGTTAAAATAATGTATCCTGCTCTATCAAAAATCCTGCATTTATTTGATTTTATAAATCCAGACATATGTATTTACAAATCTATACATGTGTAGACAACTATCAGAAATAAAAATATAACTACAAATGAGTGGTAAGACACCAAATCAAAGCCCTTTCCCCCCAATACCTTGAAAAAAAAAACATGGTTTTGTACCTCTTTTTAAACTGGGTCATGCTTCAGTTCATCACACACTCCACATACAGAGATGCAAAAACTTTTTATTATTAACTTTTTATAACTCCCCCCTCAAATTTTATCCACCATCCCTGTAAAATATATGTTTATGATATTGTCAGAAAGAAAGTAGTTTATTGTTTTATACAGAATTTGTACAGTGTGAAAATGAATCACATCCATGATACTTTGTAACCAGCATAATGGATCATCCTTGCCGTCCTTTTTTTCCAATATAAATAATTATGCTAGTGAGCATTTATAAATATTGCCACAAACCTCTAAACAGTGTCACCAGTGAGCAGTAGCAGAGTAATGATTTCTGGTCCAGAATGTGTTTTATTTCATGCAGTATTAAAATGCTTCTCAAAACGTTACTATGTATATGTTCTATATGAGATTTCTTTTATCGCACCAAGAAACTTATTTTCATGAACTCTTCCTGTGTCCACCGCATGTTTTATGAATGAAGAATGGTATGTTACTTTTACAAGTCACAAATATCACAATTTTACTTTTACTTGCTTTAATTGATGTTTGTTTTTTGTATGTTTTTTTTGTCCTGTCAAACCAGTTTTGTACTTTGCACATTTTCTTTAAATTTGCACGTCCTGGTGTCCCCCAGGTGTCTGAATTGGGGCAATCTTTTCATAATTTTCAAAATGTATGTAAATTATCTTTGTCAGCATCGGGTATATTATAAGGATTTTTTTTTTATTTTTTTTTTGCAGATGGCACAAACATTTTTGTTCTTGGGGAATTTTAAAGGCGCTACTAAATAGTGACAAACGAATCAAACATTGTATTTGATCAATAAGTGATCGTTTGAAGACACTTGTATCTGCCTCGGTGTTTTCAGTTTTTATTCTACAAAAAGAAATGCTTTGCTTTTCTCAACACTGTCTCGAATTAGGCATCGAAACACATTTTACTCAGTCACCCAGCATCACAAGAAAATGGGTCATAAAATTACAAGTTACATGTAATTTACATGTCAGTGCAATAAAAAAAATGATCATCGCATACATTAGAAATCATATTTTAACATTAGCACAAGTTATTTCACACAGTGAGTTATGGTATTATTGATTCTGTCCAAACTGAAAGTGCGTTTTATTACTGATACATGCTGGTGGTAATTTAACCTTGGAATTACTTGATTTTATTAAAAGTACATTTTATTGTCTCTTTCTTGTACTATACTGTGTTTAAAGTGCCTTATAATTAATTTCGCCAAAGCATTTGTCATTTAGCATATATAAATGTCATAAATCAGGCCTATGTGCTAAAGTCTTCCTGTACGCTTGTACATACTTTATCTGGATGCAATATATTTGTTTTGCTAATGTGAGATTTTAGACTGTTTGGCACTTATCTTTTCCTGTTAACAGCCTTCGTGTGCATATCTTTGGCTACAATTGCTGGAAAATCCTACATTCCTATAAAGGAAGGAGGAATAGCTCAACATTCCATTTATTGGAAAAACGCACATAACACATGACTATGGCCACAGTTCTAACAGAACAGCATGTCTGATATTATTTATTTTTTTAACTGCACAATCTAAATGTAAAAAAGCCCCAATGAGTATAACATTTTGGGCTTTAAATACACCAATCTATATAAACCAATGGGCCTAAACAATACAATCGCATGCAGGTGACCTGAATAGAAGGCTGTGCTGGAACAGGAACACGCCACATCCCCTTGAATCCGTTGCCAGACACCTCCAAAGGTCCTGATGGATCGGAGCTATTGTGCGCCACGAGGGGCAGCCTGCATAATGTCAGGCAGATGGTTTTAATGTTACTCAAATATTTAACAAATGAAATCAAGCATTTTTGTATGTTTCTTTGTGTATTTGAGGACTGCTACATTTGTTTTAGTAATGAATTTGGGGGGAAAAACAGTTTACCTCCACCATTGCATGATAAGTATTTTGTTGTCAGCAGCTCCCACAGGTAAAATGGTGTGGTTGCATATTTATGTTAATTAGGTAATGATGGAATTTTAGTGAGTCATTTCATTATTTTTTCATTGCTATTTGATGTCCTGTTTTCTGGCATATTTTCCCTGTGTGGTCATGCTCTGCATACACCGGCCTCAGTCTGTGTCATTCGAAGCTCACGTTGTCTCTCTGCTCTGTGCTCTGGTCTCGTGCAGGCTGTGTGAGCGTCTGTTAGGAGATTACAGCAGATTAACATAATCTTGACTGAGAGAGCAAATCCAAGGTGCGCATCACTCTCTCTACAGGGAGGGATGAGGCAGATTGCCACATCAGTGGGATCGGCATGCATAACAAACATACATGAAGGCTGTGTTTATCGTGAATATTGCGAAACTAGTGCTGATGTTTTTAAGTTAAAGTTGCCGGTTGGCATTTTTTGCTTCTAATTCTGTAATTCTGTGTTGCAATGTGTGTTTGTCTTTGCATAACTGATGCCCGCAGAGTTTGTTTTTGCTATACTGTGCTCCTGTGCGCTCCTCTTTTCCTTTGTGTTGCTCTTTTCAGTCCACTGATCCCAGTGAGGCCAGTGCATACCACACTTGCTTGTGTTTCTGGCCTTGTTCTGTCTTTTTGAATAAAAAGCGAATGACTACAGGTTTAATACAAAGGCTATTGCTTGATGGTGTTGTATTTCCTCATTTGAATGTGATGTGCATATTGGACCTTATCCAACTGTTCTTCTTCCCACTGACATCAGGATTTCTAGAGCAAATTTCAATAAGAGGTTTCAGCACTGTCTCTTGGATGCACTGAATCTGAATTATAATTTCATGCAAACATTCATGCTAAATCCTATCCTGGCTTTGGTGATTTCCACTGTGAGTTTCAACACTGTGATGTGCACCGATTGGACAGATTGCCATGGAATTTGGCATATTTTACTCAGGAAGAGAGCTTCTGTTTCAGTCAGCCCAAAACTCTGTCTCATGCAGAAATACTCACAAACTAATGGCACACATATCTGTCTCAGCTCTTTGTGTCGAGTTCCAATATTGTAACAAATATGCTAACACAGTTAGCTAAAATAGCAATGATGTCAGGCACCATAGCAGCTAACATAAACAATACACAAACTCAATTCAATAAAAGTCAGGAGCCTGTAACTAATGCAAATAAAAACAGAACATAGTGATTTGTTAATCTCATAAACCCATATGTTATTCAAAATGGGGAATAGAAAACACATTAAATGCTTAAACTTAGAAAATGTACCAGAACGATAGTTCATTTTGAATGGGTAGCAACGTGTTTCAAAAAGTTGGCCCAGGACCACGTTTACCATTGTGTAGCCTCTTCTTTTGCCAAAAGTCTGTAAACATTTGGGAACTGAGAAGACCAGTTGTTGGAGTTGTGGGAAAGGAAGATTGTCCTATTCTTGTGTGACAGAGGGTTCTAACTGCTCAGCAGTCCTGAGTCTTCTAGGTCATATTTTACATTTTATGATGTGCCAGCACACAGACTCCTCTACTACAAAGCCATGCTGCTGTAATAGATGTAGTATGTGGTTTACCATTGTGTTGCTAAATATGCATGGCCTTCTCTGACAAAAACATCATCACAATTAAAATATATAGTACTCTAAAACATGTAATAAACCTGTCAGTGGTGATGGGACTTTTCCAGATGTGCAAGCTGCTAACTCCATAGGCACTGATGCATCACTATAGCATCAAAGATGGAGGCAGAGTGTTAATAATAAACCAGATGGTCCCTCTTCTCTTTAGCCTGGAGGACTGCATATATTCTTTGACTATATTATATTATATATTATTTAATATTTTGGTGTAGAATTGGAATTAATATGAAAAATATCACGCACCATTAATTTCTTATAAACCTTTTTTGTACCAGGCTGTAAGCGTGACTTCAGGCATATTAACATGGAAATTCATAGAGATTGACTAACTCCTCAAACTGCATTTTTTCCACTGCTGTTTTGTTTCATTTGTGCAAAAAGAAGCTTTGTTCTTCTTTTATTTGAAGAAGCACAAAGCTCTCCTAGAACAATAGCGTAAAATAATCAGGTGTCAAATGATCAGCTCAGATATTAAATTTGCCACCTTTTTCATTTACGGATAGAGGAATCAGCTTTAGCCTCAGTTTGTACCTTTTAGTGAAGAATTGGTTTTACTTCCCCATTTTGTACCTTGCAGGTAAAATGACGTCAGGTTTACTACTATTAGAGTAATCGGATTAGTAAAACTCAGAACTACTGCACGCCACAGTAATAGACCAGCACTTTCCACCTTCACACAGTCAGTGTTTGTGTTTATTTAGGATTTTTCCTATCTTCTTATTGAATTTAACCTCCTAGGACCTGGCGTCGACATATGTGGACATCACACTATCCACTTATCAGGACATTATACTGCCACTGTTCTATCAAAATTTAAAGGGAATGTCCTCATATGTGGACCTCATTTTTCTCAGAAACAAAAATCAGGTGAAAAAAATCACACAATTCTTTATTTTTACATTCATCGGGTCCCAATCAGCCCAAATAGCAAAGACAAATTAAAAATGCATGTTTGGGTCTTAGGAGGTTAAATCTAAAGACAGAACAGGTGGATGTGACAATTAAACAACATGCATAGTGTTTTGTGTTTTGTCACTTTAAGAATTGGAATTTCAGATCAAAACTTGGTCATCAGGCAAAAGCAGAGGCAGGCCCAAGCTTCAGTTTCTATGCAAATAATGTATAGACTACAGTGTGTTTAAATTCATCTGTGACAGGTGATGCATTGTGAGTTTCTTACATGGCAGACGTAGTGCATGGGTGCAGCATTCAAAAAGAACAGATCCACCCTGGGTGAGGACACTTAAAACATTCCACATTAGTGTGCTGTCTTCCCAACTATTCAGAGGCTTGCAACAACAAGAACCCACGTGTAGAAGCAACACATATACGAACAATAAAAATATCTCATTAAACTCTGGGTGAATCTGTTAAATACAGTATGTTTTGTCTTTTTATACCCCAATATAACAGACATCCTAGAGAACATGCAGTACAAAAACAAAGCATCTGCATTTTGTTTCCTGTGCACATTGTGGCAAACTCGCTCTACAAGTTTATTCTCCATGATTTATTACAGAAGCCTACTCTGTGTGCCTGCCAAATGTTAAAGAGTTTAATGTTGCGGCTGAGCTGGAGATTGTCGCAGCTATCATTTGGCGAAAGGCGGGATAAGTCACGGAAGGGTCGCCACTCTGTCACAGGGGTAACAAGGAGAGACAGACCACCATTCACACCTAATTTAGAATCATAAGCTAACCTAACTGAGTGTCTTTGGACTGTGGGGGGGGAAGCCAGGGTACCCACACAGACCATGAAAGAACGTCAAACTGCCCACAGAAAGGCTCCTCGCCAGTGCATTTGAACATTTGAACCCAGGATAATTAAGCGTTTTCAATTTCTGCATTCGTCATGTGAATTTTGTGCAAGAACTAAATAACTATTTAAGAGGAAAAGAGAGAAAATATCTCCTCTGTAGTTTGAAATAGCTCAAAATGAGCAATTATTCATTTTTAGGCGCTGAACTGAATTTTAAGATAAAAAGATTAAAGGGTAGCTCTTATTTCAACTAAGCTGTCAGTTCCCATTGTGAGGTCAGCATCGGGGCTTGTGCCTTAACATTGATAAACATTTAAAAGTTCAAGTTACAAAAAGCTGCAGAGGTTTTATGGCTTGCTGTGACATATGTTCCATCCATGGTTAATGTAACACGTTTTTCCATTAGTACCCAAAATGTTAAAGCTTTAAAATGCACAGTACAAAAAAACTGTGGCTATGTCCATCTTTTATATACAGTCTATGATACAGCTAAGAGTTCACACTTTGTGTCTCCTCTTCTACCTCCAGTAAAGTAACACAAACACCTCTAAAGGGAAACTAAGGGAAAAACACAATTTTCCAGTTAATAAGCAGAATAAATTATTTGTTTGTGGTAATTGTACACATATCTTTAGACCTAACATCATTGACTATCTGTCACAATATCTGTGACTTTCATTCATCTCACACTCACAGACGTTTCTCTGAGAATGCCTGACTACAGAGGTTTAGATCCATGTTTATGTACTGCAGGAAAGTGTGGTGAATAAAGTCGACTCAGTCCACAGGTGCTCCATCTGATTTCAGAGTTTGTTTTATTGATTTAACAACAGAACACACAATGTGTCTGGAATGCGTCTGTGTTTATTTCCAGACACATTCCAGCGACAGTAGGCGGAGGTTTTGTGGAGCGGTCCAACTGCAGCTGGTCAACATGTTTTTATCATCATTTCCCATCACACGCGTGACAGCGGCGATCTCCTGCAGCTCGATCTTTCAGGATTTTACATTCTGTGTGTCGAAGCCACGTGATTCAAACATTGTGCATTTAAATTCAATGACACGTCATATTTTAAAACGCAATTTCACCGACTCTGACCTCGCAAAAGTCGAGAAAATGTGAGATTTGCTTCTAGTATTGTTTTTAAATGATGATTTGGGGACACTGAAGCGTTGATCAGATCACTCAAAAATGCTGACGACGTCATAGTCGGCTCTGAACGCACGAAAGCCGTTTTCAATATTAGTGAATTATGAAAAAAATCCTAATAACGTCATCAAAACAAACTGGATCTTGGTTGGAACTACGCGAGCAGTAATGCTGTAATAAATACCCGAAAAGCCATTTAAAAAAAATCAATCGACACGTGCTTATTTCTGTTTCACCTCACACCGTGTTCATGAACACTCCCATATGTGTGTTTAGGTTAATTTTGGCAAACAGTTCGCCAATTAGCTCCGGAATGTGAGGACTGCTGCGTGTCCAAACAGAGAAGTAGCTGCTGTCAAATTACAACCTCGAGGTCTGTGTTTGTGTCATTCCTCGAGTGCGGCTCAGGAACTGGAGCACGTTTAACAGGAGCCCGGATCAGGAAATGTCTGCACGACGTTTGTCTTCCTCTGTGACTTTTTTTGTACGACGTACCCCGGGTTATCCATATTAAAACCAAATGAAAACATCCCTCCTGTATGAAGATGCGGCACAAATTCTCAGTTTCTCATTTTCTATCACATAAACTCAACACGAATCCTCGTTAACTCTGGATATTTTTTGCCATGCAGTGTCAGTCAGGTTTCCAGCACACGGGTGATGTGTCTCATACCTTTAAATAAACACAAAACACATGGCGGGCATCAGCAGCCAACAAAAGCAAAACAGTTCAAAGGAACTTGAAGAATTCAACTTTGAACATCTCCTCTCTTGAATCCAATGTGCAGAAAGTCCATGTGGGCTGGTGACTCATTCCCACCTGGGACAGGCGACACTTCCATCTCATTAAAATGTCAACATGTCCTGGATGCTCCATGAAAACTTCTTACAGGCCTGAGCCACGCAGGTCTCCGACAGCAGGCCCACACCAACGGCCATCAGCGACAGACGTCTCCTGCTGTTCAGGATCACTAAAGAGGAGACAAAAGTATTAAAGCACACCCTTTTTACATGTTTGCCGTTTTATTGGAGTAATCAAGAGCAACACAGAGAATGCGCAAACCAAAATAGTGTGAACTTAAACGGTGAGAAGCTGTGAAAGCACCTGTTATGTAAAGAGAGGAAAACAACCACACAAGCTGGACGTGATGTGAAATTAAGCAGCAAGAAAGCTGAATTCAGTGCTTTGTTCACTGCTCAGAGGCTCGCCGCCAAACACTCGCATTTTTGTTTCCACAGATGCTGAAGAAATAATAACATGGACCTAAACCTTAGTGTTATATAATATGTTTATCTTCAAGTGCTGGGCCCTCTGAGGTCACGATCACAGTAGCAGGGAGTCAGCTGCCAACTGCTGATGCTTTGAAATATTGTTTTAACACTGAAATACCGACCTCTTCCCTCATTCCTCACAGCCAAATTGAAAGTTACCCATAATTTCTTATGATATTGTGTTTGCCCATAAAGTATTCAGCCTGACCAAAGCATAAATACTGTGTTAGATATATAATTATATAATATATATAATTTTTTATTCCATTAATTTGACATTAAATCTACTTTCGGCTGTGCTCTTGTCACACGGAGACGTTGCAGTGAGAAGCTCCACATGTTTCAGTTTTACACCAGATGTCTTTCCTGACACAACCTCAAAGGGGACTGCAATTAATTCTACAATAATTTTATGATTTTAACTTTAAATTTGAAAACTGTGTGTTTTATTTCTTTACTTCAAAGCCATAGCTGATTTTGCAGGTTATTACTGGGGCAAAATATATAAAATAAGACTTAAAACTCATGCACAGAGTCTGTGCCCTTTTGCCTTTCTAGCAGATGTTGACGTGCTCACCTTATATCCTCCTTTATTCATTTAATATTTCATTGTAACGTGATCTGGACAGACTTCATACTGCAGCGTGTATTTGTTTTGAAATCCTTCCAACTCTTACTTCGCTTTCCTTTTGCCACCTGATAGCCACGAGCTATACGATACGTTCTGGATGAAAACAGGTCAGGTCGACAAATGCGTGCAATTTAAATTCAGGGGTTTTGTTTTCTAAATCAAGTTTAACTGATCAGATTGGAAGTATTTTATTTGAAAGATAGCTCTGACCTCTGTGTATTCCGGTGATTTCATTGGGACTTTACTGAGTAGGAGATCAAGTCCACTTTATAATTTTGGCCTAACTGGTTATGCTTATTGGCTAATGACTTGTCACTGATAGGAATTGAAACTAAAAAGGTTTTATTGACACTAGTACCATTATCAAATCTGCTTGGCGATCTGGGTCTTACTGATTCTAGTATAAATTCTTGACCCAGTTTTATATGAGGAAACAAATATACTCAAAAAGATAAGTATCACTACAACTGCTTTATTATCTACAATCCCAAACAGACTGTTGCCTAATGCTAAATGTAGCAGCATGCTCTCAGTCAAGATGTAAAATGAAGGAAAAGAGAGAACATCTGTGTGGCATTAACTGTCATTCATGCCTTCTTAGTCAAATATAACTGGTAACCATCAGTGCAGATCAGCTGCTTGCCTTGTAAAGAACTTGTGGGGAAAATATAAATAGCATGCCTTTATGTGCATCGCTCCTGGAAGTAAATCCCATCTTGCACAGAAAGATGTTTCAGCACGTAACAATCGCATGAAACAATAATGTTACAGAGATTGAAACTAGCACCGTTATCATCTGTCTTCACGAAGCAATGCACTGACCGCTGCATCCTCTCTGCCATGATTCCTTTTTTATGGCAAGACTAGACACGCATGTGTGCATTGCTAGCAACTAAACTATTAACCAAATGGAATTGATGCCTCAGACAAATAAAAATTCTAATGATTTTAAAACTATTAAATCACTTCTCAAATGGTACCCCATTCTGATCCTGATTGATTGTGACCGACAAGCCAGTAAGCGTCCAGTTTCACAGTCAGCTCTTGCTCGTGTCAAAATAACTAGACAGGGATAGCAGAAATGGCTTTAAAGGAGGACTTTACAAGCACACGGGTGACGTCATAGAGGCTACGTCCATCTGTCTATACTGTTTGTGTGTAACTTGCGGCCAATTTTCAGCGCCTTTACGATAGACAAGATGAGTACAGCACACTCTGTGAAGGTTTTGTTTGTGAGGTCAGCTGTTCTTTCATTCAGCTCAAAATTTAGCGTATTCGCTTCTAAATCTCATCACGAAAAACAAGTAAGTAGATTTTTCTCCAACACTGCTACAGCAGAGCTACACTTCATCCACACTTTAATCTTTTAAAAGTTCCATTTGTGGCTTAATTTTGTATGTAATGTGTCTGCTCTATATGACTCACTGAGTACAAACTTTCAGTTTTTACAGAGGAAAGCAGTTCCACAGAAAGCTTTGGCATCGGACGTTTGCAGATTATGAAATCACCTTTAGCAGAACCACACTGCTGAGTAGGCAGAAGCAAAACTATTTGATCAGCAGTGGATCTCTTACCTCTGATTGCCTGCGAATTTGAGGTGAGCACAAACAGTTTGATGAGGCCCAGGCAGAGCGGGGAGTAATCGTGCTCCCAGATGACAGCGGGGATGAGGAGGACTTTGCCGTAGCACGACAACAGCAGGGCTCTGAGGAGCAGGCTGAGCTTCATGGGCCCACCCTGCAGGCAGCAGACCACCACCCAAAGGAAGCACAGCACTCCGCCACAGAACGCTGACAGCTCTGAAGGTCCAACAGAGACGCATATAAGCCAGATCACGTAGCTTATATATACTGCAGATACTCGAAACAGGGGTCAGTATGAGAAGATGAAACCTGGGTACTCAGGTCAGCCATAATCAATTGGGAAAACTAGGTTCACACATGTGACACGATATTATTTTCCAGTAAATAATATAATTTTATATGAATTACTGTTGATGACACTAAGTTCACACAGGTTTTGGTTGTAATGTTTATCTGACATACGAATGCAAAAACTGTCCAAATTATGATTTATATTTCTTCTAAAAACAGTTTTTAAATGTTACATGTTTAATGACTTTTTTCTTTCCTTTTTATATTTATTTATTTATTTATTTTTTTAAAGTTAATACTGTTATTTGTACTTCTCCCGCAGACTGAACTGTGGTGAGCAAGAGTTTTTTGCCCGATCTAGAGCCATTTTTCACAAATTTACACTAATTACTTTTATTAAATTAAATTTTTTTATAATTAAATATATCATGATGACATTAATTTGCATAATTACTGAAAATATATTTTTTTATCATTTAAATTGATTATTTTAAGCAAATATGTATGAAGATCACTCTTTGATCATCTCACTTAAATGTTTTCAATATAAAATTATGGAAGTGAGATCAAAAGAATTACAAAAACTTATAAAAGTCAAAGAATAATTCTCTTTGGAGTTTTGGACAATAAAAGGCAATCTAAAGATGTGATATCGTGCTCTGTGACATTATGAAGATTATTATTTATTATTTCCTGACTAAATAAATGATCTAAAGAGCATTTGAACTGATTGTTTTGAATAATCTTAGTTGAGAGCTAACCCAGAATAGATTCACAAAACGTCCTTTCTAAGACAATACAGACGCAATTTAAGTAATATTTTAATCCTTTCCTCAACTCCCTGACACCATTAACCCTCACATGCTCCCATTGCATTGATCTTTCCTGTGCTCTGTGATAACACACTGATAGAAACTCGGTCTTATCGTCTTACCAAGAGCAGCCAATCCAAACATGCTGTAGAATTCCCATTCCTTTGTGTATCTGATTATATCAGCAGGGTCGCTGCTCTGCTCGGAGCCGTGGAGCATAGACCACCTTAGGTAGGCCTCACACAGCAGGCAAAACACACACAGCTTCCAGTGGATCTGCAGCGGTGGAGATTAACATGTAGAAACACGTATATGCTGGTCAGAAAGAAACTGCACAAATCTTTAAAGTTATCACTCGTGAAATAAAGATAAAGGTGCCATTTCACTGAAACTATCACATATTTCTTTGGAGGAGGAAAGGCTACTCGACCATCTCTGATTTGACAAGAATATTTTGTGATGTATGTACATATGAATATAGAAATGTGTGTGTTTCAAGACACCCCCCCAGCCTTGCAATGCTTGAACATGAATAACCAATAAAAACTGGTCAAAACGAATCAGGATCTGTAATTTCGGACAGATAACTAGATCACAACGTTTATATGCAGATCAAAGATGGTCAAGCATAATGTTCATATTGTTTTGAGATGAAATGACCCTTAATTTGCTTACATTCAGTCTTGTGTTGAACAAAATGTGCCTGAAAGCCTGTGTCTTGCACAAAATGGCATCGATGAGGATGATGACTGGGTCATATTCAATGTACTTGTCCACTGGCTTCTGGCAGGACTCCTGGAGAAACACACGAGTTTATGTCAAAGTCCTGCTTTAATACCACTCTTTATATCGACTCTCAGATCTACTAGATCTACTAGACCCGAGGCTACGTCCACACTAGTCCGGATCTTTTGGAAAACGGAGCTTTCGTGGAAAAACGATCCCCGTCCACACTATCGTTTTGAGTCGTTTTTCACACCTTTGCGCGTCCAGTACCG